>JANSTQ010136844.1:0-13478 GCA_026167885.1 Bergia puertoricense
ACTTCAGTGGACTTCATAGTACTTTATTACACTCATAATACTTCAGTGGACTTCATAGTACTTTATTACACTCATAATACTTCAGTGGACTTCATAGTACTTTATTACACTCATAATACTTCAGTGGACTTCATAGTACTTTATTACACTCATAATACTTCAGTGGACTTCATAGTACTTTATTACACTCATAACACTTCAGTGGACCTCATTATACTTCACTGCTTTTCATTATAGCTCACTGGACCCTACGGACTTCATTAGCATTCATCGTAGTTCATGTTACCTCTTTAAACTTCATCATACTTCATTACACTTCATGATACTTCATTGGACTTCATCGCTTTTCACTGGCCTTCATCGTACCTCATTGGACTCTATCGTATTTCACTAGAATTCATCGTACTTCATCATAATTCTTTAGACTTCATACTTTATCAGTACACTTCATCATAATTCATTACAATTCAATATACTTCAGTAGTCTTCATCGTTCTTCATCAATTGGCCTTCATTATACCTCACGATACTCCATCGTAATCAGTCACTGGAATTTATCACACTATTATAATTCATTACACTTCATCATACTTCATAATAGTTCATCAGTCTTCATCGTACTTCATTAGCCTTCATCATACTACATTGTACTTCATCAGACCTCATCGTGTTTCAATACAGGCTTCATGATACTTCATCAATCTTCATCGTTCTCAGTCATTTGAGTTCATCATACTTCA
This sequence comes from Bergia puertoricense, assembly GCA_026167885.1. NCBI lineage: Eukaryota > Metazoa > Cnidaria > Anthozoa > Zoantharia > Parazoanthidae > Bergia > Bergia puertoricense. The sequence goes on from JANSTQ010136844.1 coordinate 741, forward strand.
TTGGACTTCATCGTACCTCAACACACTTCATGATACTTCACCAGTCTTCATCGGATACTGGACGTCAATCGCACTTCAAGACACTTCATGATTCTTCAACATGACTGACAGTCTTCATCGTACTCCATTGGATTTCATCGTACGTCGTTAGATTTTATCGTACTCAGTCATTGGCCTTCGTTATACTTCAGGATACTTCATCGTACTACGTTAAAAATCATCGTACTTCACTGGGCTTTATCATACCTTGTTACCCATCATAATACTTCACTAGTCAGTCCTCGTCGTACTTCATTTGACTTCGATCGGCATCCGGCATACTTCATCATACTTCAATACACTTCATGATACTTCACTCAGTCTTCATCGTACTTCACTGGGCTTCATCATACTTCATTGGAATTTCATCGTACTTCGTTACGCTTTATCGTTATGCCCTTCATATGGGCGAAACTCCAAAACCCAAATTTCTCCAAATGACCTCCAACGGCCGCCAAACTACGTACAGACACACTGAAGCGACAACTGAGGTAAGTGATCTTTACTTGTCATTTCAACCTATATATTTTGCTGTTACACGAAGGTCGATGTTCTCCCATACAAAGTCTTATATTTAATTCTGTACCTGCCATACAAAATCTTATATAAATCTGTTCATTGAATGTGTACCATCATGTCAGCGGTCTTGCCCATTGGTGCTAGCACCAGACCTCCATTTTACTTTATAGACGCGGAAACCAAGATGGTGGGTTCACGTGGTTTTCTATTGCTGTGCGTTTTGGACGTCTATTTATAATCATTATGACTGTGTGAGTTCTGTTTTTAGCTGAGAAGACAGGCAAGATTGAGGAGGGAGTATCTGTACAGAAAATCCATTGAAGAAAAAGAACGAACGACTTATGAGAGAAAGAGGCAACTGAAAGCTGCGCTCGCTGGTAAGTTGAAGTATGCACGACCGATAACTCATAAAGCTTATGTAAATTGAAAGGTTTTAAGATTGATGTATCAGTAACTCGGGTTAAGTTGACTTTGGGGGCATTCAGTTTCCTAAATGTTCGTGTGATCAAACGATATTATCGACGAGAATGTTTATACGAGAACAAAGCACAGACAACCCAAGCTTACGCGTACGGTTTGTGTTTTGGGGGTCAGGTTGCACAGTGTAATCAAAAGTCTTTTCTGTGGGGTGTTAGAGAGATCAAGAGATGCATTTATGGTAAATGGCAAACAGCAGAAGTGACCACCTGATCATGGTTTCCCCTCATTTGCTGTTTACTGTTTGCTTTTTCTAACTCTAAGTAAAAGCAAGTAGTTGACTAGTTCCAAATTAGCTTTGTTTTGCACTGTTCTTTTATACGCACTTTATTAGTTATTATTTATTGTGAAGAAACGTAAATAGGAATCTGATGTTTGCTGTTGCCTTAATTGTGATGCTTATTCTCTCTATTGTGTTGGAGTATATACACTTGACTTCTTACAATGGTACTACTGGTAGAATAGTGCAATTTTGCTACTCAAGTAAGTGGTGAACTCAGATAGAGTAGATAGCAAAGCTTGCTGACCACCAGCTGTTACTGAAAGTCTGGCATTGTGGTCTGTTATTGAGCTTCATAGTATTTTTTCATTTTTCTTTCAGAGGGTAAAACTATCCCAACAGAACTGAGAAGAGATGAAGCTGAGTTAAGGAAAGCTATAGAGTTTGATGATGAAAAGCATGAAAGTAGGTTCTTTTAGGATAACAAATTGGTATGCACATGTTTCTAAATTGGTGGGGGTCTTGGTTTGATTGATGTCACTGATTAAATACATGCACTCATTTTCAACCAAGGGAAATTAAATGTTTCTGACTATATGGAAGCAAAAAATATTTACTTACATGTACATTTATTTGAAATTTTTGGAGCAAGATTGTATTTCATAGCCAAGATATGGTATGTGCTATAGTTACAACAGGGCATTGTAGAAGAATGTAAGGTTGCCATGTCTTTGTATATAGCTTTGAGACACCCAGATCATGACCAAAAATAAATTACTGGTAAGACCAGAGCTCCATTACAATTCATCTGGTATTGTAACAAGCCCAAATTGAACTTCAGCAGATATGAGCATACATGTTTTGACCAATGTGACCATCAGAGCAACCAGAGACAAGTGAATTTATTGATATATCAGGGTTATGTAATGTCCGATACCTTAAACAGTGCGACGACACCAGAAGGCAACTCTCATATCCAAGAAGAATGTGAGCAAGTGTGGATGGACTGGTTTGGGGTTGCTAGACTTGTCTTGGGTTGGTCTTGTTCCCCCTCAGCCACTGTCAGTAGCTCAGTTGGTTAGAGCACCTGTCATGTCATCGGTACCATGGGTTCAAGTCCCACTCGGGGCAGTTCGGGTTTTTCATTCTTGGTTTCTCCCTAACTTACATTTTCCTCTGGTTACTCCCTAGCATGTCAGAGTTAATCCTCTCTAATGATGATCACAAATTGAACTTATTTTTAATGTTTCTCTTGCCAAAAGTTTCTAAAATTACTACTGACAACTTTGTTGGTTTTTGTGACCAGGCCATGTGCTAACAGGATATGTTAAAGGTTTAAGCAGGCCTTTTAGTGAGCAAAATACACGCGTGCAGTGATTTGCATGTGTGAACCTACTTTTTTAGGTGCAAAATAGGAAGTACTATGTAAAAATCATGCTTACCTAGCTGTTTAAACAAAATATGTTAAACATAAAACACCCAATTTATTCGAGAAACATATTATTTTATAATTTGATTTATTTTAATACACCACTATTTGAAACTAGATTTAAACTAAAATGGATCGCATCAAGTATCATTGTTTTAAAAAAGGTACTGAATTTACTGTACTATTAAATAAAATCAATTCAACAAATTCAACGTCAGTTCAGTGATACACAATTCCTTAAATCCTCTTTCTTGCTTTCTCCACTCCTGAGCAAAAATTGTTCTTCGTTAGTTCCATACTGCTTCCTTCAGAATTACTTTTACTTTTGCTAATTCAAGTACTTTTTTAATTTGTATAAAGCATCAAAACACAGTCACATGGAGAAGATAGGGCGCTCAAAGTCAAGTAGCGTGTTTCAACGTTGACCAATCAGAATACAGTTGATAACAATTCACCTGCAGGCCAGTGAAACTTTGAAAGCTACTAGTACTAGTACTAGTTTCAAAAGCATGATAAACAATGAAAATAAGTAAGACAAATCAAATTGATTTTCTCATTTTTGTGTTTATTTTGTTCAAAGACAAAGGTGAACCTATGCAAGGATCAATAGAAATCGAACTGAAGAAATGATGGAACTGTTTACAATGGAGAAAACACGATTGTGCCGGCTACTCAAGTCGCCCATTGAAATTTTAAGTGAAATATTTATTCATTCGCTTTAGATCGAATTATGGTATCGAAACATCAAATTGCTATCTTTTTCGGCAGTTAACCACACTTTCATCAAATTGGCTTGTTTAACCTACACTGCCTACGCAGCACAATAAATTTTCACTAATTTCACGTTGTGCAATTTTGATCTAATTTTGCATTTCACGCATGCGATTAAAAGCACCTGTAATTCAGTTCACACATGTGCCTACGCGTGCGCGTGCGATCGTATGTGTCAAATGAAAAGGCCTGAGAAAATTCAAACACACTTAATTCAAAACACCTTTAATCTATTATCAAAAATTTTACAGGAAGCTTGAAAACCAAGACCCTATTACCGTAAAACATGTCAAAGACAACTTCAAAAGATCAGTAGTGTTTATTTTAGTTTTTCATGAAGTCACATACAAACCAAATATAATAGAAAATCAATTGAGAGAAGTCTGTTCACAGATTAGTATGTGTAGAAATGTAAATCTGCAAGTTAGTCTTTAATGAGACTGATATATTGTACAGTCAATCATGCATTAAATGCAGATATCTGCACAAACTATGATGGTTTAATTGGCAAGACTTTTTGTCAGTAAAGAAATTCAGTAAAACTTTTGTGCTGTTAGTTTTCATTTTAAAAAAAGTAAAGTAGCCCTTATTTAATGTTAGTAGTTCCGTCAGCTCCTAGAGCTGCTATCAGTGGAAGCCAATGGTGTGCACTTTTACGAGTACGTAAAGCTACAGCTACACAGATCAGAGGAAAGTTGAAGCAGATGTTGGAGTCACCAAGAATTGAACTGGTGACCTCCAGCTCCGAAGGCCATGAACTAACCAACTGAGCTACACCTGCTTCTTGAAAAGAAAAGAAATTATTTTAGTTTTATTATATAATATTATAATATTGTTTGTGCCAACAGGAGTGAGCAGTCATATTGATGATGAGTATGCCTGGGCTGGTGTGGAGGACCCCAAGATTATGATAACAACTTCTCATGACCCCAGTTCTAGGCTCAAACAGTTTGCAAAGGTATAAATAAAGAATATCTCAAATTTTGAAAACAGTTGACTAAAATATCCAGTCTGGCATCTATTTGAAACATTTGACATCACATCAGTAAATTTAGGGTGCTTTTGATTGACTATATTCCAGAAAAGAATTATATTAGGAAAGATTTCTGTGATAGTACATGTAAATACTCTTTTGAAACAGTAAACATTATTTTTTGTTGACTGATTGTTTTAATGGTTTACTTCTTTATTGTATGATTGATTGATTGATTGATTGATTGATACCACTTCCATGGATGATGAGGAGCCAAACAACAAACCTGGAATCCAAACTAAGCATACATCCAAAATAAAACAACAAAATAAAATGGAATGAGATAATAAATCAAAATAAAATGTCACTTAAAAATGCAATAGTTATCAACTGAATGTAAATTTAAAACACAAACTATCTTAGTAATAGTTAGTATTACTTAAGACTGATATAAATAGAAACATCATCTTAGTAGGCAGACGTCACAAGGAGAGCAGCTTTTAAGACAGACAGCATCAATATTGAAGAATTGTGATTGTGGAGGGATGAATTGAACTTATTACCAGAACTGCTAGTTCAGACAGAAGGTTCTGTAATCTGGGAATATGGTTGAAATAAGAGCTCTTCATGTACAGTGGAACCTCGATTTGACAAACCTCTAAATAACGAAGTCCTTGATATAACAAAATAATATTCTACATACAGCCCGGCTAAAGTTACAGTAAAATGTGTGGAAGAGAACCTCGATATAACGTACACTCGATATAACGAACAATATTCTACGTACAGCCCGGCCAAAGTTACAGTAAAATGTGTGGAAGAGAACCTCGATATAACGTACACTCGATATAACAAACAATATTCTACGTACAGTCCGGCCAAAGTTACAGTAAAATGTGTGGAAGAGAACCTCGATATAACATACACTTTATATAACAAACTAATTTCCCAAGTCCCTTGGCAGTTTGTTAAATCAAAGTTCCACTGTATGTAAAAAAGTAAATCCAAATTAAGAAAATTAGAATGAGTTTAAAACATATGTGTAGCTTGTTTGGTATATGACCATGTATATTTTAAAAGAAGTAAACTGCATTACTTGACTGATGTTTTTATTCCATATATTCCGAAATTCTGGAATATGGTCCAATTTGATGCACCCTAAGATGAAGCCAATTTCCTTCTTCAGTGTGAAAATTTTATTTTCTCTGAACATACAGGAGTTGAGACTGATACTCCCGAACAGTCAGAGATTGAATCGTGGTAATTATGTGATGAGCCAATTGGTTCAAGCATGTCGAGCCAATGATGTCACAGACCTGGTTATTGTTCATGAACACAGAGGTGAACCCGGTATGTGTGTTATTATCTATGCTCAGTGTTTACTGAATAATGCATTCCTAAAGTCAATTATATATTGTAAAATGAACAATTTTGGGTATGAAAAAATGATAATTTTGGACAGACTACCATAAACAGAAAATGCCAAAAAGTTGGGGTCATTTAGAAAAGTGAAGACATTATTTCTGTCACTATATGATTACACCATTTCAACATTTTGTCCATTCTGTCAGTGCAGCAGACACTGACTCCTGTCTGTGTGGTGCTACTCAAACCATCATGCACCAGATTGATGCCTGCCCCATCTTCAGCCCCCCCTAACTGAGATTAGGGGCTGAACAATCTGGACGTACTAATGGTCAAATGGATCCAACAAATGATGTTATGACTGGTAGATTATACGAATGACAACGACGATTTTAACACTTGCATAAAAGCATTTTTAAGGCATTTCAAACATGCCTCCTTGTTTGCAATTAATTATGTTGTGTATGACCATTTCTACAAATTAATTATGATTGACCCAGAGTGCTTTCTGATTAGTCAAACAGTTGGAATGGGAAAACTGGGTGACCTGTAGGGTTGTTCTGTAAAATGCCTGCAGGAAAGTTCTGTTCCATTAATTTAAATAGCATTCTAGTTTCCAGACTGGAAATTTTGGCTCAGTGGAATCAAGCACCACAGTTAATAACTAGTCAGAAATCCCCCTTTTCTTTTACCCTACAAGTATTTTGATGATTGAATTTGTTGTTTCTTGTGTTACAGATGGCCTGGTCATCTCTCACCTCCCATATGGACCTACAGCATATTTCACTCTCTCCAATGTAGTTATGCGGCATGACATTCCTAACATAGGCACATTGTCGGAAGCTTACCCTCACTTGATATTTCATAATCTCAAATCCAAACTTGGTGAAAGGGTAAGTTGAATTGACAGTAACCTTACCAGTAGCTCATGAAGTTTCATCTTGAAGGTATTAGGTCTTAGTGCAGCCTCTTACAACATGGCTTGTAAAACCATAAACACAAAGAATTATAGTGGAGTTTCTGTATAAACCAATTAAATGGCAAGATGTTAACCTTAAAGGGATCTTCAACATTTGCTAGTTGTCTATAAAGATTTATCAAGTTGGTAGTTAAAATCAATAATTAAGGCCAAACAAGATTATATTAATTTGTGGTTCTGGCCACCTGACCAAACCTAACCTTTTATCACCAAATTGCCGACCCTATAACTTCTTATTGCTATTTTGCCTTACTTTTTCTTTCTTTGAGTCAAAAGGTTTAATTTCAAAACTCAATACCAGACAGGTTTCAAAAGTTATTTTAAAACTGTAACTTTTTCTGAAAGAATGGATATAATCCACATGCAGATCAAATTATGGTACTCCTGCTTGTCTTCCAGGCTATGGCATAAAAATGAAATTTTGTTGCTTAATTTTTAGATCTGGTCACAATCATGATAAAATGTTAACAAAAAAATAAAATACTAATACCGACTGACCAGACAACCCTAATTTTTCTAGGATATATGACCAGAACCACAGATATTACAATTATATTTGGCCTAATGATAAGTGATTAGTTTTACATATCTTTATTGAGTTTGTTACATGTGCTTTTACATGTAAAAATGTTGCATTTCATAGTTGGAGCGCCAGGCAAATACAGGATGCGAAATTAAGGGGGGAAAGCCGGTTTGCCTCTGGGCCAGTAAAATTAGGTCTGAGAGGGCCATGCAGTTAAAATCCCAGAAGAACAGTTCGCAAACTTGTGAATCATAATATTTAATCTGTTTTGATGCTTGTTTCTCCGTTATTTTGATTCTCAATTTACTACACAAGGAAATGATGATCATTTCTTAAGAAATCCATGATGTGGCGCAATACAGGCCAAGATTAGGACTGCTTGAAATATAAGTCCAAGAAAATGAAACTGCAGACAGTTCTAAATCCTTGTTATCAATCCGTAAAAACTGAACTTTAATTTTGTTTGTGATTTGACTGCAGTTAACTCCAGAAGTGCCACATGCGACCTTTGTAGATGCTATTGTACTGTCTGAAATTTTATTTCATCATTTGTCCTTACATTATCGTATATTGGACTGATTACTTTCTTGGTGGGCTGGCACAACAAAATTCTGGGCTGCTTAATTAAATCAAACTGTGCCAGTTGAAAAAATTCTCAAGTTCACACCCTGACGAGCAAATAAAAAACAAGTGAATAAAATTCAAATTCATAAACAAATACAAGTTAAAACAAATATCGATGGCAAACTCATTGGTGAGTGACAAGGGGCCAGACACTGCAACATACTCTCAAACCCCACATTAATTTCACGATGGTACTAAGTTTACATGTAATGCTTCTATTACATAATGTGTGGCAGTTGTACAGAATGATACAGTTTTTGTGTGATCTCGGGTAGCAGCTCAAATCACAAGAAATCACTAGATTTTATAAAGCAACCTTTGGTTAACATCCTCATCAGACGAAACTGTATAAATTTAATAGGTATACATGTAAGAAGATCTCAAATAATATAATTATTTATTTAATATATTCTTTTTATTTACATATAATATATAGCCTCGAGTGATTTTAATAAAATAACTGAAAAAATATCACTCATATCATTCATTTGAAACTACAGTAGCCAGGATATTGTTCATAATTATCATCACTATTGAGGATATCAATTTCTTATAATTTTCCTAAAATTTTTCAAAACTATGGAAAGCTTTCTGAAAACTTTTTGGACAATTTTTAAAGGTTTGCAAAGATTTTACAAGGATTTCCATAAATTTTTTTGAAAATTCCATTATTTTTGAAGATTTTCTGAAAATTTGTGTACTGTAATTTGTCTATACTGTACATGTACAATAAAAAGAACTTTACACTTAACACATTGGCTTTAAAATACATGTATGATCAATTTAAAAACAATATTTTATGTTTTTACCACTAAAATATAAATTTTATGTCTTCATACTGTCATGCAATATCCTCTTTATATTCAACCAGGACTGACAAATTGAACCTAGACACTTGGTTTGTCAGTCTGGGAACTTACTAATTGAACAAGCCATTCTTTCATCATAGACTAGTGCTAGACTGTTCTTAAGGTAGTGTCAAAATATGTATCTTGCAGGTTACGAGCATATTAAAGTATCTCTTCCCTGTTCCAAAAGATGAGTCAAAGAGAGTGATTACATTTGCAAATGAAGATGATTATATATCATTCAGGTGATTATTATTAATACCAAGTAGCTGTATAAAGCATATTCAACTGTACCCAGATGCTAAATTTTATTAGTTGGGATTTCTCTAGGTACAAATACGCACAGTACAGTGTAGTTACATGGAGTACAATCTTGTTCCAGGACCAATGTTTTGTATATTGTTAGTTCCAGTCAGGAGACTATCGTGCAAATGCACAAAGATTGACTTGTTTGATAATTCTTATGACTTTTAATAATTCTTCTTACTGTGGAGCGAGGTTTTTTGTTCAATATTAAAATACAAATGACAAAAAGCCAAAGTGAAACTTGTATTACAATCAAGGTGGTGGACACTCAGCCAGGCAAACCCAGTGTCAAACTGACCACCAATTAGCATATAATATTTATGCCTCATTGTCATACTTTGTAACATTGAAGCAGTTTTATTTAAATACTTGTGTGAAAAGGCAACATTTGCATAATGTTAATTTGGTTCAGAGAGGGTTTGAGACTACGAGTCCGTTTGCCAGCCCCTCATCAATGACATTTCTCTGTATTTCTTTCTGTTTTTTTTCTTTTTTTTTTAAGAATGGGATGAAAGTTTCAAAAATAAAAATATATAAATGCACCTTAAATTTTAATTGATAACAAATTAATTATCTGCATGTTGCAATTTTCAGACATCACACTTTCAAGAAGGTGGATGGTCAAGTACAGCTGAGTGAAGTGGGGCCAAGGATGGAATTAAAAGGTAATTAAAACCTGTTGAAGATTGGAGCAGTGAAAACTGTTGTACTACAGGCTGTATTCACACCTAGTGCTCATTCACAGTTGCCAAGTGGGCACATCTACCAGTAAGGACACTTCTTTTCGTACGTGCCCCTTCCAAAATTTGGGCTTGGCACTTGGGCACCAATCACACAGCCCAGTGTCAAGACATGCATTCTTGGGCACCCAGCCCAAATTTTGACAGTCTAATAGTATTGTGACTTTTGATGTTATTCCATAAAGATAAACATATATATATATACAGACATGTTTATTTATTTTCGACACAAGATCAACCATTGTTCTTTTCCAAATATTTAGCTTCCACATTTGTAGCATTATGAGTCATTTGTAAACTTTCGCAAGTTTATATCAAGTTATTACCACTGGCAGCACTTTATTTCCCTTCAAACTGAAATTTTTAGGTTTTGAGAGCTGTGTCAGGTTCTACGTGAATCTCATACCTCCCATTTATTTTTACAAGGTGATTTTTCTTTCTGCAGTTTACGAGATCAAGTTGGGTACTGTTGATCAAGCAGAAGCCGATGTTGAATGGAGACTCAAACCATACATGAACACCGCAAAGAAACGAAAAGCACTGACGTAACACAATCTCCCACATTCCAAACTAATTCAAAATAACGGTCTCACACACATGACCGCAAATGAGGTTTTGCGGATTACACAGCTTGTACATGAAACGGACATGTTTGCTGATTGCTCTTGTTTTAAGTTTTCGGTTTTTATGCCGTCTTCATTAAAATAAACTTCACTTTTGAAGAAAACCGTTATGACTTCTTTGATACTGACCCATATAGCGGAGGCAGGAGGGGGGAAAATGGGGGTCGGTGGAGCAGACATGCGGGACATACAAGTTTACTTGGGTACATTTTCATTGGGAATGTGTTGGCAGCCTCAATGAACCCCAATCAGTTTTAGGCATGTTAGCACCAGTTAGTGAATCAATCTCAGCCAATCCGTAAATCCATATCTTAATCGTTTTCAAACAGTAACCTCGCTATTTCTTCTAAGTACTGCTTTTCCAAGGCGTCTTTTCTTTGCACGCGTTTGCCCTCCCGTGCTCTGGCTTCACGCGCGGCTTACAGTTTTATGAACTTTGACTAGTGCCCAGTTCTAATGCCCCGTTCAGCACGCAATCAAACGGTCAGTTGATAATGACGTAATATCAATGTTGGTTTTTCTTCTTATTTTTAAAATGTTAATGTTGCCTCGTTATGATATTGACCGTTCAGCCGCGTGATATACTTGGCCTTGATCAAATAGATCAGGCTGGGAGAAGAATCGTTTGCAACAAACACTCTAAAACCGGTGAGGCTCATAAACAAAGAAACAAGAGACAGCATAGGTTTAAGAAAGTTTGTTATTTTTAAAAATAACAATTTTCTTAAAGTGTCTGTAGCTGTTCCAAGGATTTAAGGGCAAAAATAACCCCGCCTCTGAAGTTCAGGACTCCGTGATCGCGATGCAGTCGATGTTTTCTTCCAATTCAGGAGCCTGGTTCTGGTTGTCACGACACGATCTGCATCTTCAAAGACAAGTGAAAATCTCTTTACAAGTTTTTCTATAGCTTTCGATGAAGATGTAATATATAAATGGATTCACAGCTGGATAGGAGTAGGCCAAGAAATTTGCAGTGAATATCAAATGTTTTGATTCACACGGTCGGTGAGAAGACCACAAATACGCACTCAGGAAAAGGTAAACATTTGCTGGCAACCACGTGACAAGAAAAACCACAACCACCGTCACCAGCATGTATGTTATTCGTCTGTTTCTTTTGACTCTGCGCTGTGTCTCTTCCGGGGCCAAATGAAGGTTTGCTTTCTGTCGGTGTAGAGAGATGATTATGGTCGAGTAGAGACTAGTGAGGAGTAGGAATGGTATCATGGTGAAGGCGACAAGGAAAATGGTAGACTGGACTTTGAAGGCCTCCACGTGATCAAATTCTGGCTCCCAGCTGTAGATACAGTACGGACTTCCTCTTTTTTTGGTGATTTTATGTGAATAAAAGTATAAAGAAGGATGAACTGCCCCAGTCAACCAAATCAACGCGATTACAATACAACACTTTTTATTGCTGTCAATTGGCTGTTTCTTCATTGGGAAAACGACGCTAAAAAATCGTTCAACCGCAATTACTTCCAGAGTCAAGACTGACACTGTTATTGATAAATCTTTAGCAAACCATCGTAACTTGCATGTTAATGATCCAATAACTCCGTCTAGCGGCCACAACCCTCGCAGGACGTAAATTTGCTTTATTCTTAATGTGTGAACACACACTGGCATAAGGAGATCTGAAATGGCCATGTTCAAGATAAGAAAATTGATAGTTGTCCGTAAATTGCGGTTTGTATAGATAACAGCAACAACCAGAGAGTTTCCTCCAAGCGAGAGGATCAACAGCACAGAGTAAGCCATTGTCTTGATCACTTTGACCAGGGTCGAATCCAGGAAAGGATCACAGTCTTCTTGTGCAAGAGAAGTTGATAAGTTCACAGTTACAATTGCCTAATAAAGTAAGAATAAATAACCTTTGAATTAGGAAAGTATCTTATTCTCATTCACTTTAATTTTATACATTCATTTCAATCTTCATCGTTTAAGTTACAGTTTCACCACAATCTTGGACGAGTCGTACTGGTTCAACCGGTTTCAAACTCGGTCTCTTTGCGCTTGTGTACTGGGTGAAACTGCTGACCAAGTACAAGCTAACGGCAACTTCAGTTACATAATGCGTAACATCGCACGGCAACACTTTGCATGTTTTATTGAATATGTTCAGCACGATTTTGACACGATTTCTTCAGTCTTTTGTAGCCTTGGTATCCAGCCGCTGTCCGGGGAGAACGCGGGTTCATCCCAGAACATCTGCTTGATCTTTAATCTTTAATCACATTTAATTGCCTAATAGTGTTAACTAATCGCGGCAATGGTGGTCAGGAAATAAAGTTATGATATA
>JANSTQ010136855.1:0-13477 GCA_026167885.1 Bergia puertoricense
ATTTTCGGGGGGGGGAGGGGAGGGGGGAGCTTATATACCAAGGTTTACGGTATCTTCAAAATTGTTCAAATTTCTTCTGATACGCTCTTTGTTCCCTTCCCTCACGGAGAAATGTTTCTAAACGAAACAAGAGAAAGCCACAAGATTTGATTTATCTGTTTTCAACGATTCATTTTCAGTCCTACATATTTTAGAAATAACAGAAACTCGATTTTACGGCTAAAAGCAAAAAACATGGGCTGTCTTACAAACTTTTACACACCGGTGTGGTACATACTAAAGCAACTAATCCCTTACTTAGTTACGGTTCGTAGTGATATTTTGTCAACAAGTTATATATCAAACATTAATTGCAACATGTTTGCACAATTTAATCTAAGATTTTATGCGATAGACACTTTTCTCCACTTGCTCCAGTCACCTGAGCTGTATAAAGAAGTTTTTGTTGGTTGCTAACCTGAGCTGGGTTAATGTATGTTCAGGAGGCCGGGGAAAGGCAGATTCTCCTCAGTTTATCTTAATATAACTTGCGAATAGACAAAGAGGTCATTTTGAGCTCTCAAAGGGTTTTCCAACCTAACAAATGAAGCAATTAAAACAAAATGTGCGGTGCCTGTAGTCCAAATAAGGATAAATCTATAAACGTTATATTTTGGATGATGTCATGACTTGTGATTTTTGCGTAAACAATTATACAGTTTAAACCGAGATAATTGATTTTTTTGTTTACGAAATTTATCTATTTTCTTAATTTCCATTCTATTCTTCGTAATTTTTTTCAGTATCTAAGACTGTAAATACACGTCGCTTCTTTTAATTTTAGACACTTGACTCGGCAAACACACTCTTTGGTCACTCCAAAGATTTTATGTGCAAAATGTGCGTGCATGCGAAGTCTAAAATGGGTGTGAGAGAGTCATTACAAGAAACGGGCATTGTGATTGGCAACACCATATCCCAGTCAGCTCATAAGAAAATTTATAAGAACTATTAAAATATATCTTCAGCCACTGGCTGAGGCTAGATCCCTTCCGGGACTTTCACGCGACTTTTACTTTAGAGAGTGCAAAGATTGAAAATAATAAAGCAAAATACAACTGCAGTACACCCGGATGATACCTATTATGTTAGATCAAAAATTCAGTATTGCAAAGCTAGTTTGGAACACTTTTTGGCAGTTTTGTTGGACACGTTATCTATTAACTTAAAAATTGCGTAGTAGTTTTAGTCCTAAGTTTTACAGAAAAGTTAAAAAACACCAATCTTTTCGTTGCTAATAGATACAGTTGTACTACGAATTTTTTACTTAAGTCATTTTTGTGAACTGGTTACAATTGCATAACAGCTCTCTGGTTCGTAACAGTTTATTTTCTCGCTCTTACCCTCAGTTACTTCAATATTTTTTAACCAGGACAAAACATTTCTAAGAAGCCAGTTACTGAGTCCCAAAAATTGCTTGGTTTTCCCGCACATGTCACTTCAAAACTAACGTCCGTTTTCTGAAACTTGAAGTACCACTGTCCTTCGCCGGACAGTATAAAAATGTCTTCCATGGAGTCCTTAAAATAGAAGGAAGCGTTGCTTAGGTCGGCACCATCGTTGATGACTGCCTTTGGAATGTAGTCGATGGCGGCCTGTAAGAACCGCCTGGCGGAGTGTTGCTGAGCTGTGTTATTGGGCCACTCGTGTTCCAGACCACATCTCTCAATCAGGATCTTTCCCAGTGCACGGGGGGTTATTTTGGGTAGCTTGATAATGTCACACCTCTCCTCCTACCAGGGAACAGATAAAATAATCCTAAAATATATACTCTCGGATGAGTGCTCTTCAAAAAAATAACGCTCTGGAGTGGAGATTTTTAGATCCGAGGACGAGGACGAGAACGAGGACGAGATTTTACGCGCGAGCACACTTATATTGTCAAACGCGTCGTAAGAGGACGAGAGTTTATTTCTCAACGAGTTTGCTCATGTAAGTTTGCACTCTCGTTAAATTTCGTCCTTGTCCTCTTACTTGTCCTCGGATCTATAGATCCCCAGTATCAAATTTAATACTTGCGCTCCACTCAATCAAATTTTGCCCCAGCTCACCTGCATATTCCATCAAACTTCATAGTCATGACACTAGTGGTCAACATGTGGCATGTAAAATTTATTGGATAAAAACTAACTTCTGCATGATATCACAACATATATCTGGATACAGCAAAGCCCACCGCCTTGAAAATATCTAACAGAGACAACATGATTGGTGCATTAGCCATTTTTTAAATTTAGCACTTACTTTCTTTTACAGGAGATTTATAGAGATACATGTGATAAGTGAATAAAGTTTTGAGTGTAGGCCACCTGTGATAACCATAAGGGCTAATTGAAACAGGTGGCCTTTATAGGGGGGAAAAAATTACCAAAAGCCTAGTGGAAGCGCTTTTGGAATAATTGTTTTATTCGTTTCGCACAGCTTCAATTGTGGCTTTCAAATGCGCATCGCAGTCAACTACGAAATAATTACATCAGTGATATGCTTTTCGAAAGAAAGATGTCTTAAGTCTTTCTTTGAATCTCCAAAGGTTTAAATCAAGTTAAATTTACAGATAAGTCCACTCCAAGTTTAGGTGCGACTATGGTGAAAGCCCTATATCACCTAGCGTAGGAGATTTCTTAATACATGAGGTAAATAACAGTATTAACTTGTTCAGGGTGTGGTGAATGGAGCTCGAGATGGCTGGTCCTTTTAGGGGCTATTCGAGGAAAAAAATATGTATACTTTGTAACAGTTCTTGGTGGAATAAAATAAATAAATTCTATTTTGGGGTCAGTGTTACGCTGTGATTTGAGCCGGTATTCGGTTTCATTGGTATGTTGTCGACATTTACATCTGGCTGTTGATTAGTTTGTGAATCAGTGACAGTCTTACATATATTCTTGCGACGTTCTTGCAGACTGTGCAATCCTAAATTTTGCAGCAATTCGGTTTTACTAGTCTCCTTTGTTTTACGTAGTCTTCTGAAGCATTACTATGGCCTGTGCTGCTATTCCTTCTCCCCTTCCAGTAAACCCCAGTTTATCAGCTGTCGTAGCTTTGACTGATACCTGTCCTTCCTCTACACCGAACAGGGAAGAAATATTCCGACGCATTTCCAGGATGAACGGTGATAGGCGGGGTTTCTGTGCAATAATTGTGGAGTCCAAGTTTACTAATGTCCAATCCTTCAAGTGATTCGATTCTAAAATGGTTTTCACAAGGGATGTGCTTTTTATCCCCTTGAATTCATCAGTGGGTGGAAACCACTTGCCAATATCACCCAATGCTAAAGCACCAAGTATTGCGTCAGCTATGGCGTGTAACAGTACGTCAGCATCAGAGTGTCCATCCAGACCGATATCCGACTGTATATCAACACCACCAAGTACCAGCTTCCGTCCAGAGACGAAACGGTGCGCGTCGAAACCTTGACCGACTCGAATAGACACCTGGGAATTACGATGATTGAAATAATCGGATCATACAGAAAACGATAACAACAAAAAGAAGAAAAAAAACGCAAAGCTTTTAATAGTTTATTTTTCTTACCAGTTGCATAAAAACTCAAAATATTTTTCATATAAACGAAGATACATAACTAAATACAATCGACTTCGGGCGATTTAAAGTTCGACTTTCCGTATATGTGAGGAAGTCGGAAATGCATGGTAGTTATCTGTGGGCTTTTAAAGCATGTAGCTATTACATTTTCGACCAGGAAGTCTTCGATCCGGCGAAATCTTGCAAATGGGGTATTCGTAAAACTTACTAGCTGGTTTTCCTCATTTAGGCGTCTTTAACATTGTCTCGGGTATTCGAACCAACCCTTCCCCCTAGTTACCCTGGACAGGCTAGCTTTTCACTATTTTTTTGACAACTTCAACGAACCGTTTAGATGAGGATCTGGACTCGTCTCGGGGAGGGGAGATGATTCTGGGGGGGGAAGGGAGGGAGTCGCCTACCTCAGCAGGTAAGGTACGCATGGCAGGCGGGACAACTTTTTCTCATATTAATTTCTGACTCGCCTACATGATTTTTTTTATAAGAACAATTTTATAAGAACAAATCTACTCAAATCTGCCCAAAAATTAAGAACAATATAAGAACAATCGATGCTCGGATTCCAACGCGAATTAATTTTTTTTTCATGTTCTCGGGACAACAAAATTACCCAACAAGTTCACCCAGGAACTAACACAGGTGTTGGGGTACAAATCCAATACTTCGTGCTGTTTTTGACAGGAGAATATCTAGCGAAGTATCTATGTTTGATCTTTCATTCCTGGCCAAAAACAAATACTCACTTATTCCGTAATATCAGCGACAGCAATCTGGCGACGTGTATTTATCTTCTATTTCCGAAGACAATTATGTTAATTTATGTGTACGGCGCAAGAACAATTTAACATTGAGACTCAAATTGTTGCAAAAATTAAGAACATAGGTTCAGCCAAAATTTACTTGTTCTTATGAATAAAAGAGGTGAGACGGACGGTGTTTAGAGCCTGCAAAGTATATGGGTTTTAGGACAGCGTAGACAAAAGGTCAGGGGAAAAGGGGGTGTTGAAAGCAGAATTACTGTGGACAAACGAAATGCTCAAAAATCTGACAGACTGCATCAAAGAGTTTAAAAACACCCGCTGATTCAACTCCATCGATTTTAACAGCGACTAGGTGAAGTTGTAGGAAGAAGTCAAAAAAGCTTGATTTACGAAGAAAGCGACTTTGGTTCTAAGTAATTTAGTGTACCTCAAAAAACCTGTTAAGGTGATGACCGAAGATGAATGTAACCTGTCCTTGCCGACGGCTTGCAAGATGCAGTTGTTGATATTCGGTGTCAGGGTTGTCGGGCCTCAGTTGTATTTTTGCAGAAGTTTGTCAGAGTACTTTATATATGCCAGGGAAAACGGTCCTGCTCATACGTCCGGCCTTACTTCAGACAACATGTAATTAAAAACAAATCTTCCTAACTTATAATTGTTCCATAGTCTTCCATGACCCATTGTATGCCTTAACTAAATCAAAACAACGAATGTTTCTGTGGACCGTGGATAAACGTGACATAATGTGTCACGTCAATCTTGCGATACAGCGCCGCGTATTCATTGCCATCACCTAATCCTTCGCGGGATCCTTCGTTTCACGACAATCCCAAGCTCTTAAATCTCGACAACTCTTTCACAAGGCACTCCATCTTTCTATCTTATGAGACAATGCATTCACATCATGCAGTAACAACAAACCTATCACACTGCTTCCCCCCAGTCACAACCCGAAGCATTACCTCAGCGTAAGCACATTTTTCATCTACAATCCGTGCACACGATCTTTTCATGAAAACTGTCATACCGAGCATGTGTAAGTCAACCGTTATTTGAAATGTTCGATTGTACATTAGCAGTTGATATGTCTATTTTAATTTTTATAGCGTTCTTTTTGTAATATTTACGGTATTTCTACGCTGAAATTGTTTACTACGAAATCCAGCCGCATGAGTGCGCGTGCGATATCAGTTTTTATGAAAGAACCTTTTTACTATTTAAACCGCAGCTTCGCTACTTTCACTCATACTCACTTATTGTACTTCTGAAGACCGTTACGAAGAATCCAAGGAACCAACAACTTTACAGTAATGATCTCAACTAACACAAGAAACTTTTCTTACGGAATTTTTGTGTAGAATGAAGCACAGCAATACGAAATGTGTTGTGATCGGCACACCGTGTAAATGCTTAGCCCCACCAGCCAACTGCGATAAACTCAGACAAACGACTTACTTTAGACTCCATATCTCTAGTTCCACTTGTGATACACAATTTGTCAATGTTTCCTCAAAAGATATCGTAATTTGCGCTAGCGCATTAACCACACGCTTCTGTATAAAACCCGATTGTAAACCAAACGTGCAAAATAAGTTGTGTCAGCCGGTTAGGGGAATACCCGAATTATAAATGTATGAATGATAAATGAGTTTGGCAAATTATACAGTCATTGTTTCACAAAGTCTTTTCTACCACATGTAATAAATGCTATACCTACAGCTGTTATTTGCAGACAATCTATATGACTTATTTCACTAATGAAACAGTAATTTTTGTCATCCTTTTTCCATAAAACTGCATAGAATAAACTGTTTGGATACGTAGAAAGTGTTTTTGTAAATAAACCGAAAGTCATAAGTTATTCATAGCTTCCTGTGATGGTTTTTGCCACTTTTACAGGGGATCCAATGAACCCATTTTATTATTCAGTTTGAAACGTAATATTTCTGTTTTAAGAACGAAAAATTGCCAGTTATTACGATACGGGTAACCAAATTTAGGCATGACACGCGAGCATGCGTGACTCAGTTGATTTTGGAGCAACTGAGCGAAAAATAGCCCAAGGGAATTTTCCCATTCATAATCGATCGTTGAGCTTTTCCCAAATGGGAATAGCGTCTATTGACAATCCAGGTTTTCCAAATGCCTCCAATATCAAAAGCAGCCAACATCAAATTAAAATTGAAATACAATTTTCAGTAATGTGGCACAGCAGAAACTGCAACAACGTCATCAATCATTTGCAAATTGACTCTGTTTTAATAGTGCAAAGACCTGAGGGGTTTCCCCTCGATATCTTGGTGAGGAGACGGGAACTTTCCCAATTCAAAATTTCACAGACCGATTAGTCAGCAGTATTAAATAATGAATCTGAGCGGTGGCTGCTGTTAAAACACCTCTTGTCTGCGCTTCGTAGATTGTTGATCTTGCTTTATTTAAAAAAGCTTTAGTTCTAAAGTGAAGCACGGCCACTATGTCATACTGGAATCTGCCAGTGTTAAGGACTATCAGGGATCTAGTGTGGGGACCAGCCCACCCAAAAATGGCAGAGGTGGGTTACACTGTATCAATTCTATCTATTCGCTTTTTCACTTTAGTACCGCTAAGTTCGAACTGACTTGACATGAGTAATTTTGCATTCTCTTAATTTAATACATCTTTATTGGTGTGCTTGCATGACTGCCGTCGAGGTTCATTCAAGTATCACATAAGTATCTTCATCCCATTTTCGATCTTTCTCTAAACCCGTCTGACGCTTTTCAATCCTTTACCTCCGTTTTTGTAATAAACAGAACATTAAGCGTGGCAAAGATTAAATCAACAACAACCGCAAAATAGTTTTAACAAGCGTGACAATCTCCTTTGCTTCACTCTGTTGTATCCAGATTGTAACATTTAAAAAGATGTTTCCTACATTAGCCTAGTTACAGTGTTTCATGTGTTCAGTTACTCGTTATTCAGTAGTAGTATTGCAAGCTATGAAGTAATTTACAAACTGTTTTGTGCGCATTGACTGATCAGTTCCGCACTGATACTATATATGAAAAAAAAGATTTCTTTTCAAGAAGCAAGAAATTAGAATTCATTGTGGTCAGATTTTGTAAAAATAAAGTTGTCAGACTTTACGCATCATATAGTAATGAAGTCCATCGCCTATTTTGTTTTGATGGCAGATAAGACAACTGAGTGACGTTCCAGCAAAACTATTTAATTACATCTTTAATAACATAATGCCACATTTAAAATTAGATCGAGGTTAAAAGCAGGGCGGTGCATGTTTTCACTTGGACTGACAAGCGATGCCCAGCAAATGTGTTTTATTACACGCCTTAATAGTTTTTAGGTTTTTATCATATCATAATATTTATTTTTTTATTTTTTTTTGTAGTTTTTCACTTGTTATTTAAATTTCTATCCTGCAATAAAGTTTTTGATATTATTATTATTATTATTATTGTCATTGCTATTGTTATCGTTATCGCTATTGCTATAGTTATTGTTATTGTTATTATAGTAGAATTGCCAGTGGGGGACAGTGATTGTTTCATGCAATCAAATGCCCTTTTTTGAATAAAGGGATCAATTGATTGATTGCATAATCGTATGCAGATTAGTGCCAGTCTCCAGTCGGTTACTCGAGTACATGGTATTATCCTTGTACCCGTTCCCAGACAGCGCGCCCAAATTATGGTATATACCGGTCGGACAACGTGCCCAAACTACGGCTGGTACCACCCAGACACCGTGCCCGAGCACCGTGCTATGGGGCACCGACTACAAACGCTGCGCATAGTGACACAGAGAAAACCAAAGTATATTTTAAAGATATTCTGAGAGCAGAGGTTCTGGGAATAGGATCAAGTAATTTTTGTGGTTACATCAGTGGCAATTTTGTAATACAAGTAGTATAATACAAACGAACTAAATCTGAAACTGAACGTTTTTGCAGCAAAATTGATTTCAAGATACATAAATTATTTACTCCCATGGAACTTCGTTATTAAAAGTCGGACATGCCCGCGGGTATATCTTCAATTCAACTCATAAGAAGTTTGCACATACTAAAATCTTTCGCATATCTCGGTTTGTAGTACTAGTTTTGCTGTATGAGAGTGGCAAAAACTCCGTGAAATGATAATAAACGGTTGAGTGAGGGGGGAGGTTGGGTGAGTTTTGGGGAAATAGAATAGGATCGCCAATACGGCGTGTTACTACAAAAATAGTGGCCGTCGATATTGTTATTGAATTCTGCTCATGACGTCATAATGAGGTCATATTTGAAAATTGTGTTTCTTTTTGCAAAACTGATTGTATCGCAGTAATGCTAGTTTTAAATTTTGCTTTTGAACACCACATTAGAGGAACCTAAATAGAACTGCGACAGAACAATCATAATGCAATGAAAGATAATACTGCTTGAAGTTGATATCTGTTGATTGAGGGGAGGGGTGGAAGGGGGCGGGGGGGGATTCTGTCTGGCGGCTTTGTTTATTTTTCTTCCGGTATTTTAGTTCTAAGTTGGACTAAACAATTCACAAAAAAATGACATCAAAAGTTAAATGTTGATAATGACGTCATCCATTTGCCATCTCAAATTAGATTGAATCGTAATCTTAATGACGTCACAAATTATCTATATGCGGGCGATCACGGGCGGTGGGAAACGTTGGTTACGAGTATCAGTGAGATGTTTAAATGACACAAAATAACTCAAACCTTTGTTGATGTGTGTTGATTTGTACTCACGAAGTCCTATTCCCCATATAAACCTTATCTGCCAACTGCGATCGGATGTTCTGGGATTTTTTTTTAGTGAATTCGAGTCGCCATTTTCTCTTCGTATTCAATTTGTAAACCAAGCCCCAGGCCGCGTGAAAGAAGTCCATTCCCCAAATGTGCTGCACGGCCTATTATAATGTTTACGTCATATCACATATTATTAGTGGCGATTTTTAAATCGTGCGTGTGCAGGGCATTCATATCAGGAAACCTGCCTTGGTCCACCAAATAAGGAAACCTGGCTGGCTTCAGTTTCACGGCAGTGACGTTTCACCGTGCACGTGATTGATTCACTGGAAAATGTCACGTGTTGTAAATAGGAATTTCTGATTGGCCAAGGCCGAGACAACCCCCACTTATATCCTACCCTGTTATTTTTTTCTTCTTCCGTAAATTTTTGATATGACGTAAACATTGAAATAGGTCGCGCAGCACGTTGGGGGAATGGACTTCTTTTACACGGCCTGGGACTAGGTTTACAATTTGAATATGAAGAGAAAATGGCGACTCGAGTGTGGGAAAATTCACTTCAAAACAAACGCAGAACATCCGATCGCGGCTTGCAGATAAGGTTTATATGGGAAATAGGACTTCGTGAGCACAAATCAACACACATAAACAAAGGTTTGAGTTATTTTGTGTCATTTAAACATCTCATTGATACTCGTAACCAACGTTTCCGACCACCCGTGATCTGATTGAACATTTGCCTTGAGCAGCAGTAGTTAAAATTAGATTCATGTAATCCAGTAAAATAGAAAAAAACGGCAAATAACCAAATTAGGTAAAAACCTGCCTCTTATAACGTGGTTACAAACCGTCTTCTGCGATAAATTTGAAGAATATCCCACAGTATGTGGATTGTTCAACTTAGGTCGATGAGGTATGTTTTTAATTATTTTGTCCTTAGTTTTGATGTAACGCTGGCTTTTCTAGCTAGCGCCAGCTCTTCGTCAGAGCAGACTCAACAGTTGTGGCGCAATTCGGGTTTTAACAATAGGACATTAATTTATGCGCACCGAAAAATTAAATTGTGGTATTGTTGGAATTCTGAAAATCTATTTAGTTAATTAAGGACCGTTTAACTTCACTTTCAAATTGGCGCATGCGCACTGCCCCTTCCAGTTTGAATCCAGGATTCTCCATGAGATTGAATTTAATTCCGGTTATACTGGTTCCACCCTGTTTTCTGTAGTGAAAATTAAAGCTTTCATTTGTGTATCCGAACAGGACATCGATGACTGTACTCAGGTTAAGACACTGACTGCGAGGCAGCTGGGTTTCCAGATTGTGCGGAGGTGTGGCAATGAGGGGCAATGGCCACACAACACTGCAGAACAGAGAAGGATTCTCAAGTTGCTACAAGCTGCTATCTCGTACATCCCAAAGGCCTATCCAGAAACTGGCGCTGATCTGAGCGACACGACGTTTTACTTTGCGATTCCTGGTTACGACTTTGCCGTGAAAGCGGGAAATGGAACATGGGAATTCCAGTTCAGTTACAATCTGGCCGATGAAATCGAGTGTCAGTGCTCAAACAAACCTTTGTACATGTGGGCGTGGGACTCTGTCTCCAGCAACTGGGACAGAATTATGAAAGCCATCGGCATCGCCGCAGCTGTGGTGCCAGCCGCAATTAAAGCCTCGAGTTGGTTGGCAATTAAATAAGAACTGAACTGACTTCCTGATTGGTCTTTTGATTAAATTTGTCGAAATACACACTTTCTTTTAATAGAAGAGGTCATAATAGCTTACGTTGGTTTTAACATCAGCAAACTGTGAAAATATATCAGATCAACCGAGACAAGAAGGGATAAGGCAATATGAGACAGGACAAGACGAAGCGAGAGGAGACGAGATAAAATGAAACGAAACGAGCAGCTGAGCTGAGCTAAGGCGAAACTAAAACGGCGTAGCAGAAAGCGAGGAATGTGGACGCGGATTAATGTAATTGTAGCTTATAAGTTTTCTCAGAACCAACTCACGGCAAAATATGTTCATGTTTTAACATCAAAATATGACATTTGTCGAACATTTTTCGGTTTCTATGTAGAGAATATTGACATTCCTCATAGCATTTGGTCTTTTTTGGTCATTTGCTACCTTAATATTACTCTCCATAAATCCTTGTATAAAATAAAATTTAGTACTACGTATTACAAATGATGATGATGGTGAGGTCAGTGTAAAAACGTCTTAAGTGACAATTCTAGCTAACCACTCTTCATAAAACCTCTAAAAAATTTACTTTCCTGTCACACTACAGTGGCCATTGGTGTCATGTTAAGTAGCCAACAATACCAAAACGAAATCAATAAAAGTGGCTAGATTGGTATCAGTTGGTAAGAAAAATTCAAAAATATGTGTTTTAAGTGACTTTGATAAGAGAGGCATTGTTTCATAAGTTGAAAACCATACAGGGAGTACTTTAGCTCGTTTCCTCCTTGGTTTAGATATGGATAAGATTTTTAAGGTATGTTCAGTCTTAAAGCATAAGTGAAAATGAAATCCTTAACATTTTGATTCATTATGAATCAAAATGTTCTCTAGTAGACTAAGAAAATCTGAATTAATTTAACAACGCTATTTGCCTTCTCTTAATTTCACTACATGTCTCATGAAGTTCTCAGAATTCTGAACAGGTGACCGCAACGCTCTCCAACCAAGGACAAAGGGCACACTTCTTCAATAATTGATCGCGCGTGCGGATTAAGCTATATTTTTACCGCAGGGCAAATAACTTTTCAAAACAACGTCAGCTCAACAACTTTAAAATCTTTCATTTTTCGGGAGTCAAAATACTCAGGATTTAGTTGAATTTAGCTGACAAATCTTTTGATATGTGATTGAAACTGAAGATATTCATTTTATTAGAAATGATTTTATTTTTTTTAAAAACGTTCATTTTTTTAATATATATAAAATATACAATGTCTTTAGTCTCGATTAAAAATTTCAATCCAGCATTTGTGTGTCTTGCCGATAAAGAACTGAAGCAATCAAGAAGCGGTTTCAAATATAATGTTTTTCCAATAAACTACGACAAGAAACCACTTTATGTATCAGGATCTGGCAAATTTAAGATTTTTGAAAATGATGGTAATTTGAGTATCAGTATTTCTGTTGATGACGATAACAGAGAGTTCTTCAAATCTGTCGAGAAAAAATTATCAGATATTAGTAATTTGGAGCTCAAGCTGATAAAAGGAGAGGCGTATAAAAAGTCTACACGAAACTCTACATGAATAGAGGTAAATTAAGTATTCAATTTTGGGAGAAGTGTCCTAACTTTGATTATAAGAGAATATGTGAGGATCCTGAAGATTTGGTTGGTTGTCCTCTAGAAGGAACGTTGATTTTGCAGATAAAAGATGTTTACTTAGGAAATACCAAAAGCGTAATCATTGTAACAAAAGAAGTGTTTGTTAGCAAAAAGATAAAACCTAATAGTTACTTCGATCATATTCCAAACGAAGATGAAGGGCAAAAACCGAACTATGAAGAAGGCGACTTCTTCGAAAAATGCGAAAGGTGTGACTCATAAGAATAAATCTAAATTCTTTGAATTTAGATTTTTCATTTATGTTCTTTTTTTGCACGTATATAAAATGGAGAACATAAATCAAAAGACAATCACAGAATTGAAGTCCATTGCTAAAGAATCAAATAACAAGAAATATCATTGTGAACATGGAAGATTTAAGAGCGGCTGACCGAGAATATCGAGAATTCGGCGACAGGAACGAAATTTCGGATTTCTTCTTATTTTGCCAGAAGAAACCCTTTGCTAAACTATTTTCAAAATTCACAATTAAACTGCCAAAGGAATTTTCATTTTGGAGAAATTTCGAAAAATGTAAAATGGCGCTGACGGGCCTTCCGGATGTGGAAATTCTACTGGAAAATTGTGCATATTCGACAACCGCGCGACAGCAACTGGTTAATAGTATGAAAACGAAACTTTGCACGTCGACAAACAGTCATCACTGCTACCAGAATATCAAAACAATTTGACAGCATAGGCATTTAAACACCTTTTAATAGCCGCTTCTTTGCACCCACTTTTGACAATCAGGTATCGGTTCGAAAATAACTGAACTTTACAGCCAAAAAAATAAATCTGCGATGTCGAAGTTTATTTCCAGTTTTACACTGACAGAAAGCTTTGTTATCCAGTTACAACATTTGAAAAATTTAGCTTGGGTAATCCAATTGCAGCCCGCTGCGAGCTGTAAAGACAGAGGCTATTTTGAGTGAAAATCCTTAACGTCACGTCAATTCTCCAGCGAACATTTCGTCAAGTGTAACGGCTGTTGTTCATACTTTTGTCCAGAATCAATTGATTGCAACAA
>JANSTQ010136866.1:0-13477 GCA_026167885.1 Bergia puertoricense
GGCTCGTCCAATACTACACGACTCGTAAAAATATCCGGCCATACTCCATACTTAACTGTCTAATAAGATATATGTATTATATTACATTACATTATGTTATATTATTTTATATTGTATTATATCGTATTGTATTGTGTTGTACTAATTTATATTTAGTAAATAAATCCCCTCTACGCATTTGGTATCGGTCTATACAGGCCTGAAGCTGCAAAAATGTCCGCAAAGTGAACATTTGACTGAAAATGATGGTAGACATTCAAGTAATATCAAATAAGGCAGGAAATATTATTCTAAATTGCTGTCCATGTGGATCAACTACCAACGTTTTAGACAAACATGAAAGGACGAGGCTAACTGAAAGAGGACGTTAGCAAAATGCCTTTACATCCTTAAGAGCGGCTGTCTGTAAATATCGATTTTTGCCGGACAAAATCGGAAAATCTGATTTCTTGGTATTTCGTCCAAAGGAACCCTTTCGTGAACTGTTTTCGAAAATAGCGCTAAAAGTTTTCTGAGAATTTTTGTTTTTAGACAAAATCGAGAAAACTTGAAAGACCGCGTTCGGGCCTGCAAAATACGGGCAAAAATCAAACGTTTTCAACACTCTCGCGTGAAAAATTTTGTAATTGCACGGAAACTAGTTTTCGGCCATAAGCATTTCTTAATTTTGAGAAACATAAAAATCAATAATCATACATTTTCAAAGTACGATTTAAGAGCATCCAAAGAACGCCACCTTCGAACACTTTGTCAAGGACTGAAACTTCACTCGATATAAACAGCAAGTGCCACGCCGAATTTTAGATATTTTTTTGGTATTGCATGGAAACACTGTCTTGGTGCTACAGTAGATCAAAAATTCAGCTTAGGTAATTGAATAACATCCTGTGGAGAATTCGAAATGTCTGGTCGTTCCGCTCATGCAATCCAACAGCTTTTGCACTTTTTATAGACAAATTAGTGATTTGTGTGAAGCAATCGAACATTTAACGAAGTAAATTGTTGCAAAAAAAAAATCTACAGCTCCAGACTTTTGTGCAAGGTCATGGATTTGGCATTGTTGAAAGTGCGAGAATTTATTGATGCAAATGACACATTTTACAGGTCAACAATTAAAGGCAACTGCTCGATCACAAAAGTTTATAGTTATGCTTTTAAAGGTACATATTCTTTGATCATTGAACACATCATCTGCAATAAAATTATACTGATTCAATTAACAGAAAAAAGTACAAGGCCTAAGTCAGTTTATAGATTTTGTGCTATGGCAAGTCTAAAATGAAAAATGCATGAAAAATATTTGCATCGTACCGTGACTATATACGTTTGTTGGCTATCTCAAAATTGTAAATAACAATTAGCCCAATGTACTACAGAAGCATAAGCTTTCCGCTGTGACAGTGAGAAACTATATCTTCTGCAATAACTTAATTCTTACATTATACTCATTAGCTCTGTCAGTGAACACGTTTGTTAAGAATTTAAAAATTAAAGGAACATACCCCGTAACCACCGATGACCTGAGGGCGTAAGTTTAGTTAGGGGCTGGTCATAAAGTAGGTGAATGGGGTTAGAGGGTAATTTGATGGGTGGGGGGTTACGAAACAAATGGCCCATATTTTGGGGGGTGCGAGACAAAGTACAAGATTTTAGTGGGGGTACCAAACAAAAAGTCAGTCTAATATTGGGAGTTAAAATGTATACTCAAATGTTTCAATATTACCGAGCATTATTTAATTACTTCTCTTGTATAGTTGTAAAGAACAATTACAAATGACTTCACATGCAATATGTGCAACTGGAACAATTCTTAGGAATCTTGTATACACTGTTTCAGGAAGAAGTATTTACATTTGAGAACTGTGGATAATTTTTTAACATAATTTTTTTTTTTGCTTTTTGAAAATGCGTATTATTTTATAACAATAACATTCTTGATTATTCTTGATTTAAACAGACTTTTAAAACATAGAACTTAGTTATTTATCATCTGATGAAGAACTGCTGTGTGAATCTACATGTACAGCTACGACATCGTTTGTTGGAGTTACAAGTGTACATGAAGATGAACCAGAGGATTTGCTAACGAATGACAGCATAGAGATTTGCTTTTCTCTTTTCTTCCTTGCTTTTTTTGTTCCTCGTCTTTTTCCTTTTTTCCTGAAGGTTTTTGTGCAGTGACATTACCTTATGTATTGCTTCTTTTTCAAAATAATTGTTTTCTAGTAAAAATATGAGAGCACTGAGATGATAGCGAGGCAGTAGTTGGCACTCCATTTCCATATTACTGAGTTTAATTTGCTGGCCTTGTGATTTTAATTCATCCAATGAGCTTCTTCCGCCTGTTACGATAGTGACCACTTCTTCAGCTTTTATCGTTAGCCGCTCGTTGCACTCTTTGACTGTCTTCTTTTCATTATTTTTCTTGCTTCTTTTCTTCCGGTCAGATTCAGTGACTGCATCAGCTTCAAAAGAAACCTTTCTTTTCAGAAGATTAATGTTTGTAATGATATTTGTGGAGGTTTTCTGCAGCCTCTGTAGGCACTCTTCCAGAGTGGGCCCACTCATGTATCTCTTTTCCCACTCATATATCTCTTTTGGACAACCAAGTTCAACTGGCTCCTGGGTCGCTCTTGTTCTAACCCGTTATCTGGCTTTCTTCAAATAGAATGAAACGCACGAAGTAAAAATTAGGAGAGAACAAAAGAGAGAGATTTGACTAAGCTAGGTTGAAAATCGAAATTTTAGATGTTGCTTTGATTAGCTAATTTAACAATTGCACGCATCTTCATCGGCTCTTCTCAAAAGTACACTTTAGTTTTGGGATCTAACAGAAACATCAACGACTGGCTCTGCAAATATAAACAAATGTATGGAAAGGCGTTAAAACCGCTTTTAAAACACAAACTTTAAGATCGACAAAACTATTTCAAGGATAAAGTGTTCAAGGTATGTTCTATCTCATTTTGACATGGTGCGTTATGACAAATTGCGAGAAGTTCTATTCCAAATAAACGGGTATTACAAATTGCGACGTTATTACAAAATGCGACAGTACATAAAATCACTATTGTTTCTTTATTAGGGATTTGTATCGCAACAAAATAAGTCTTACAGCAGTTGTTGAGTAGTTACACACATATGTTACGGAATATGCTTGTAAAAGGTTAAAAATTGTTTCTTCGTTAGACGACTTTCTATGAACAACATTGTAGACATCCCCAACGGCACATTTACAGGATTAACGTCGTTGCAGGATCTGTAAGTGACACTTTCTCAAATTCTAAGACTTGTTATTCGAATTGTTTCCTTTATTTATGATTCTCAACACAAGATCCGAATATCTGCTATTACCAATGATTTCACTGCTACGTAACGTTAGAAAATTTACTTTAATGTGAATTTTGGTTTTGAGTTTCTATCAAACATAACGACTTAACAGACTGCAGATCTGGAAACAGATGGAACCAGTCGTCTTTTAAAGATTTGCTGGAACGCACATTTGTCACTGTACTAGGCCTGCAAAGTTTTGTTCCTCAACTGAACACTATAAATTTTGAGTTAAACAACAAGTTTAAATCATCAATACGTCTAATTTAGCTGCCAAATAAAAAAAATAAGAAAATATTTCAATTACAGTTCAGTTAGTTTGATTACAGTTAAGTCAATCCTAAGTGTAGTGGTGGCAAAGCTAGCGCAGTCGGTTAGATCTCAGACATATGAGGTCCCAGGTTCAATCCCCGGCCATCGTCGATGGTTGAATATTTGGGTGACCACTTTTCCACCAAAGTTGACTCAGCTTTACATCCTTCCGAGGTCGGTAAAACGAATACCAGCATGCTGGGAAGTAGGAAAGTTTTGCCCTTCTCATGCATCTTTTGTTGGACAATCATGACAATGTGTCCTGCCTTCTTCAAAATGGATAAAACACGCGAAGGAAAAGAAAAAAAAGAGAGAGAAACGATAAAGAGACCTCGTTCTGTTGAATATCAAGTATTTGGATATTGTTGGTTAAAAACTTTATTATGTTAATACATTTTGCGTTAGTATTGCATTTTACGGCAATTTTTATTACTTTTTTTAGTTAGCGTTGCATTGATGTTAGTATTATTTTAATTTGAGGCAAAATTTATGTAGGTTTTGACCAAAGCTGTAGCGTATTTCCTAAAAAGGTAAAGTTTTAATCAAATCCTCAGAACTCAGTTGGAACCCCCTTCGCTAAAATTCTCGCCCTTTCCCAAACTTTAATCTCGGCTAGTATTTGACGGTTCTTTTCTCGCGGTTTTTCTTGTAAGTAAATAACTTAACATTAACGAAAAGAATTTGTCGAGTGATTATACACAAAAGTTAATTAGTTGCCTGTCAAATCAACCTTCCCAGGGCTTTTCCCCAGCAAAATGGAAATTCCTTTCCCGCCCCTCTATTTTGCTAGGGAAAAGCCCTGGGAACGAGGTTGCTGTAAAATCACAATTGTCTCTTTTTTAGTTATCTGCATCGCAACAAAATAACAACCAGTGGCATCGCCAACGGCGCATTTACAGGGTTAACACATTTGTTGAAACTGTAAGTAACAAAACTGATTTTGCGAACGTGCCGATTTGTCGTTCGAATTATTTTCCCGTATCTATGGTCATTAGCGCAAGTTCCGATGTACTAACCTTTATCCTCACTGTTACTCTTATGTTACGTTAGAAAACGATTTTCTTTTCTGGACTTTGATGTCAGGTTTCGTTCATTCAAGCATGCGCACAACATATTAAGCGACAGCATTTCTGACCACGTCGTGTCGAGCATCCAAAGTTTCTATGTTGCTTTCATTGGCTGATTTAACAATTGCACACACTTTCACTGACTATTCTCAAACGTATACTTCAATGTCAGGTTTGAGCAAGAAACTTCACGAATATATGGAAAAGTGACAAAAACGCTTTGAAAACACAAACTTTATAAACGACAAAACTAATGATCGCTAACCAAGAATGTAATGTTAAAGGTACGTTCTCATTTTGGGTCTGGTTTCACTGTGATTCGTTGTGTATTTCTTTCTTTCTTTCTTTTATTGACTTTGTCTGTTGTAATATTTACAGATATCGATCTTAGGTTAAAAGGCAAGGCCAAACACCGTTCTCCCTTGTACATAATCAATGGATTTACAACATTTAAACAGCTATAACCAAGGAATTAACAAAATAGTATCCTAACTATCAACATAAATGTCAAAACATATTTAATACACACAATCCGGAAAGTTTGTCTATATATAGTAGTCTGAGCCTACACTACCGAACTAGTCTCTTTCTTTCTTTCTCTCTCTCTCTCTCTCTCTCTCTCTCTCTCTCTCTCTCTCTCTCTCTCTCTCTCTCTCTCTCTTTCTTTCTTTCTTTCTTTCTTTCTACAAGGGGGCCATTTAACGCACAGCAGGTTATGGAGTGATTTTACACATTTTTTTTTATGATTTGCTTGTAAAAACTTATATGTTTTTTTTGTTAGGCGACTGTCTGATAACAACATTACAGCGATCCCCAAAGGCACATTTACAGAAATGACGTCGTTGCGAGAACTGTAAGTAACACCTCCTAAATTATTCAGCATGACAATTCGACATTCGAATTCTTTGCCTTCATTTAAGTATTTTTTTACAAATTGACATTTTTTTCATTGTCAATATTATTTATTCCTGAAAGACAACATAAGTTTAAAAGCATCCGTTCTTTTCTAGAATCTTAAAGTTTGCGTTTTGAAACGCTCTAATGAGCTCCCCTCCCCCTCTCTAATAAGCTCCTTCTCTCTAATAAGCCCTCCCCACCCCCCCACCCCCCCACTCCAAACGTAACCGAGCAGCACATATATAAAGAATCTTAAAACCGAGGGAACTTTTAACGACGCGAGCTCATAAAATAGAAATGTTTGTAACCGAGGGAGTCTATAGCCGAAAGAGCTTGTATCCAAAGACGCTTAAAACTTAAATGGCTTATAATAGAAGGAACTTACGAAACGGAAGGGACTTGTAAACGAAGGGAAATTTAACTCTGAGGGGACTTATAACCAAGGAGGAAAAAAATATCGAGGGGTTTATAAGCAGGGATTTATGTTCGATTACAAGCACTGTTGAATGTGGCATAAAAATATGTTTAATTCGCTATTGAAGCAAGAGCGATAGATACATTAAGTTTGATTGACATTTTGTAATATAGATTGTACACACAAGTAACTTCAACAAACGCGCTTTCTTCGTTTGGTTTCATCTAAAATTCTCTTTGTGGTGGATCAAGACGTGGTTCACACGGTCAACCGAACTCCTTAAACCAAAGAAAGCATGCAAAATTTATGTAGATTTTGGCTAAAGTGGTAGCATGTTTGTCAAATCGAATCCTCAGACCTCCATTGGAGCCCTTTATCTATTCTCCTTGCTCCTTCCCAACCTTACATTTATTTTCAAACTCGGCTACTACTGAATAACTCATTTCTCACAGTTTTTTCGGTTGGGGGATAACTTGACGTTAACTTTTTAACAACAAACCAAAAATGAGCTATTGACAGAAAAGCAGTTTTCGAGTGATTACCCTCAAATGTTGATGGACTGCTTGAAAAAAGACACTTTCTTTGTTAGGTATCTGGATGAGAACAAAATAAAAAACATCGCCATAAGTGAATTTGCAGAATTAACGTCATTACAGCAACTGTAAGTAACGTCTCTACGGATGTCAACCTAAAACCTGATCATTTGAATATTCATTTCCCCTTTATCTATAGTTTTTAAACGCAAATTTATATTCACTGAGTATTACATAAACGTTTTCATTGCCAATCTAAGTCAGAAAACGAACTCTAGTCTGGACATCGGTGTTGGCATTTCGTCATTCAATTGCAATTAAACACAGACAACAATAACAACAACAACAACAACAGAAACCTTTTAATGTACCACTGGGAACCGTTAAAAAAATAATTTTATATTGAAAAATTGAGTTGTTTAACTTATATTATTAGGTGGTTGGGCATCCAAAAAAAATAGATAAGCAGACTGCACATCTGAACATAAACGGACGTTCACAGGTTTGCTTTACATGTACGTTTATAGATAGAAACAACACTGTACTAAGCATGCTAAGATAATTCCAAAAATTCTTCATTAATTTGGAGTCAATTTACCTTACGAGTAGATCATTTGAAGTTGAGTGATTACCCACATATTGTACGAGTTGCTTGTAAAATCTCAACTATTTCTTTTTAGGAATCTGCATGACAACCAGATAACATCAATTGCCAAGGGCGCATTTACAGGACTGATGTTGTTACAGCAACTGTATGGAACACAACCACAAATATAAGCTAAAAAATTCTTCATTTTAGTTTTTTATATTCTTATCTATGTTTCTTAATGAAACCACATAATAACTAACCATTATGTCATCGTTTTCGTTGCTACTTTACCTTATTCATACTGGGCGATTTCGGCGTTGCTGGGACTGCCTCCCCTCCTTACTCCAAATCTATAAAAGCTTTTGCTATGAAACTTGGCAGCTACGTAGATCTTTGCAAATTAGTTAGTTTGACATAATTATGATCTGCTCATAGCGTCATTATGATGTCATAATGACGTCATATCTTAAAAATTAGAGTTTCTCCAAAATATGCAACCTAATTACAAAATAGTGAGAGCAAAATCATAAAATAATGAGAAAGGATAAGGTTTGAAGTTGTCATTTTCTAAATGAGGATTGAAGGAGAGGGTCTCGTGGAAAAAATTGTCAATTGCAACAATTTTAAAGTTTTTGCAGATATTTGAATAAAGATGGACTAAAACAACTAGCATGAACACAAAAATAACGGTAAAATCGAAATACGAATCATCACGTCATCAACTCGCCATCTTGGATTATACAAAACAACACTATTGCGCAATATAATGACGTCATAAATTACCCTAATTGATCCGAATACTTTTTTTGCTATTTATAGAAGCGGTTAACATAATAAATCCATTTATTTCAAGCTGTAAAACTTATAAAAAAAAACATTATGAGACAACAAAGAACCTAATTTGGCAAAAAAGAGCCAATCAGAACGTGGATGGCATGGCAATACCCCACCCATCAACAAAAGTTAGCCATATGACAAAATTCCATGATAAATTTGAGGAAAACTCCTAAAACTTTCTTTAATCTATGTTCTTAACGCAAGTTGCGAAGAACTAGCCATTACCAGCGATTTCAATGCCACGTTACGTTATAAAACAAATTTTTAATCTAAATTTTGATTTTGGGCTTCCGACCGTCAAATACAAAAGATTAACAGACTGCATATCTGGAGACGAATGCAGCCAATCCTCTTTCACAGACTTGTACAGACGTACATTTTCAGATTCAAACATCCTTGAACATCGCTTCACAAAGCTCGCTCTGTTTATTCCTAAAATTCTATATTATCAATAATTCTTTTTTTCCCGCGAACTAAGAAAATTAGGAAAAGTGAGGGGATTTATAGAAACTCTATCGTCACACTTTATATACACGTGAAAGAAAAGTCTGCTTATAGTTAAAGCAAGCTAACCCTATCTGGTCAGGGCTTTTTGTGGTTCCTAGGACTGGTGAGGGGGGCAGAAAGTACCCTTGGCCACTTTTCTCAAGAAGCATTAAAGTTATACCAACCAAACTTGGTATACTAATTAATTAGAGCATTACCAGATGATCAATTACCTATTTAACCTTTTGTGACGTCATAGGACGTCACAGAATGCCATTATGGATTTCATGGCCGCCATCTTGGATTTTTCAGGAGTCCCATAAATCACCGAAAAAGGAAAAATTTGCTTGAAAACATTGAAAACACATTTGAAACGTACAAACTTATAAATATAATGCAAAAACAGTGAGAAAAGGGTTTTTTTTTAAAAAAAAAAAGTTGTGAAAAAGTTTTCCAGACCTGTCAAAAAAAGCGATTCTGCGATAAATTTTGGGAAAAGTCACCAAATATCATTGCTGGATCTACGACGACTGCTGAGCTATAGTTGTTTGAATTTGGCGCGGGCACTTTCCGCTCGCCCCGAGCCAGATAGGATTAAGTATGACACACTAGTTGTTAAAAAGTTTCAAAGTTCAATAAATATGAGCAACTGAAGTTAGGATTTTTTGCACCGCTCGTGCATCTCTTGTGGATAACGCAGGACAATGGATACGGCCTTCAAATTGGTAGAAACGTGTGAACTAAAATGGAAAAGAGAGGTCTGATCACGTGTTGAATATCCAAAATTTGGATGTTGCTTTGATTGGCTTGTTAACATTTGCACCCACTTTCATTGGTTGATATTAAAAGTTCACTTTAGTTTTGCAGAAACATCAGCGGCTGGCGCAGAT
Source organism: Bergia puertoricense (assembly GCA_026167885.1). NCBI lineage: Eukaryota > Metazoa > Cnidaria > Anthozoa > Zoantharia > Parazoanthidae > Bergia > Bergia puertoricense. The sequence goes on from JANSTQ010136866.1 coordinate 9,357, forward strand.
AAAATAAATATTAAATGAATGTATGGAAAGGCATAAAAACCGCTTTCAAAACACAAACTTTAAGGGCGACAAAACTAATTTAAGATAATAGTGCTGAAGGCATGTTTTATGTCATGTTAGTCTTGGTTTTAACGTGATTCTTTGCGTAGTTTACTTTAGCGAAGGGAAATTTTAGCTCTTATCGATATTATCAATTCCTGGGAGACAGCATGTGTTATCAAGCATCAATTTAATGCTATAAATAGTTCTGTCAATCTTAAAGTTATAACCAAGGGGTCTTATAATCGAAGGACGTTAAAATCGAGGGGACTTAAAACTGAGGGGAACTGTAACCGAAAGGGATAATAATAGAGGAGAATTACACAAGAAGGTGATTATAAAAAAAACGATTAAACCCAAGCGTGCTCAAAAGCAAAAGCGTTTACAACAGGAGGGTCTAATAACCGAGGGAGCTTGTAAAAGAGGGAACTTTTAACCAAGCAACCTCGTAACGGAGTAGAGTTTATAACCGAGAGAATCTATACCGGAAGGAGCTTATAAACCAGGAGACTTTCAACCGACAGGGCTTTTAATAGAAAGAGCTTTTATCCCCTGGGGTTTATAATCGAGGTTTTTATAACTAACAGGGCTTATAACTGAGGGGGATAATAAACAGGGATTTATCGTAGACTATTAACACCGTTAAAATTAGCAGAAAGATTTTTCTTCTCAAATGAAACAGGGGCGATAGATTCATTATCTTTGGACTACAGTTTTTAATATAAATTGTAAACATAAGTAGCTCCAACAAATTTATAAGCTTTTTTAGTTAATTTTAGTTATTTTTTAAAAAATATTTGTTTGAAATGTAGCATTTAATCGCCCTTTTGGAAGTTTCCAGCAACCAATTTCGCTAAAATCATTCTTCCGCCCCAGCTTCTCATTTCTTTTTAATCTCGCGCGCGGTAATACTTGAAGATTTCTTTTTTTTACTTTTTCTTTTTGGGAGATAAGACGACATTAACGATACGAACATCCAATGAATAACAGTTGTTTAGTGATTACACGGTATATGTTTATGAGTTACTTGAAAAAATTGTTTTTGTTAGAGATTTGGATGGGAACAAGATAACATGCATCGCTTGGGGCGCATTTACGGGATTAACGTCTTTAAATGTGTTGTAAGTAATACGTCTACTTTTGAAAACCTGATGTTTAATTATTCGAATTATTTTCCTTTATCTATGATTTTTAGGGCAAGTTGCGAAGTACTAATCATTACCATCATTTTCACTGCTACGTTTTGTAAAAAGCAAAGTTCTATTCTGGACTCTGTATTCAGGTTTCGTTTGGTCAAACACAGTATATTAAGAGGATACATTTCTGAAGACAAATGGAAGTAATCGTCATTCATATGTACATTTTCAGATTGACACTGCGTTGCACTAGTTCTTGTTTCTAATTATTACAGATTTATCTTTTCATATATTATGTATATACCAGTATAACTATTCACGTTTAACTCTCGTGAGTAAGTTTTTCTCTGTAACTCCTGTAAGTATTTATTTTTTTATATGTATATACTTATATATTTGTGTGGCAACTATACCTACGTATGAAAAATAAAAAAAATGTATTGACAGTAAAAACTGAGCATGCTCAGGATTTTTCCAGCAGTTTTTTTGTTAATTGGTAATCAACTACCAATCTCAGGTTATCAATAAATCTAATTTATCAGCTAATAATTAAATAGAAATAAAAAAAGGTTAGAGGTTTTGTTAAACGATCTTTTGTCACACTGACAAAAACGTAAAACCCTCTTCTGTTTACAGTTAAGGCAAACAAATGGTTGACGTTTTATTATTTAAAGTTGAGCTATTTGAAATTTAAACTCAACATTTCATTTTAATTTTTTCTGTTTCATTTCGGAATTTCATAATCACTACTGCTGTATCGAGTTAAACAAACAATTCTAGTCTGGATTTCAGTTTTGGGCTTTCGTTATTCAAAAACATTTGAGAAACAACATTTTAGTTCCACCATTTAGAACTATTTAGAAAATTTAAGATACATTAGAAAAAAGTATGATTTAACTTAAATTAGGTATTCCGCATCCGTAATATATGTATATAAACAGACTACATATCTGGATAAAACACATTTGGTTACATGGACTGAGTTTGTTCCAACAATTCTTCATTAATTTTGAATTAACTTACCCTGCGAGCAGAACATTTAGCAGACAGCAGTTGACAAGCGATTACAAGCATATGTTTATAAATTGTTTAAAAAAGCATAATTGTTTTCTTTTTAGGTTGCTTTCTAATAACCAAATTTCAGTCATCTTCAACGGCATATTAACAGGATTAACGTCGTTGGAAATACTGTAAGTGACTAGTGCCCAAGTTCTTCAACATTGATAATTCTGATAATTCTGATTTTGGGTTTCTGTCGGTTTAAATGACTGTAAATCTGGAGACAAATCCAACCAATCGTCTTTCACTGATTTGCTGACACGTACATTTTTAGACTCAAACTTCATTACACTAAGTCTGCTAAACTTTTTCCTCAAATTCTTTATTAATTTTGAGTCAATTAACAACTACAAATTATCAATACATCTAATTTTGCTGCCAGATAAGAATGTAAGAAAAAAAGAGTTGATTTATTGTACTATCTTTAGTCCTATTTAAATATTTGGATTTAAAAGATTTCGTAGTTTAAGAAATATGGTCAACTGTACACGAATTAAGGAAATTTGTCCCGCCCGGGCATCAAATCAAGTGGACAACCCAGGACAATGATCTCGGTCTTCTTCAAAATGGATGAGACCTACAAAGCAAAAAAAAAGAAAGGCAATGGAAAACGAGAGGACAGATCTGAGCGCGCTGTGTTGAGTATTCAAAATGTGATCGTTTTTTAACCCTTTTATTTATGGGCCGAGGGACAAAATCGGCTCCCCAGGTTTTTTAATTTTGTTGTGCACTCGAGAGAACTGGTGATACCAAATTTGGTGAGTCTTTCTCAATTTTTATGGGCAACATTTTGGTATAAATGATATTGCAGTTGATCGTTAGTGGTTAACATAACAACTACAAATTGAAAGGGTACTGTTCTAGGTTTCTATAGTAAGTTGAATCTTTGGATTTAAAGCACTAGGAAGATAAAAATAATAGTTTGAAACGTGACAGCTTCGCAACAGATCTACCTTTTCTCTTGTTTTGGTGACTGCCACTTCTACTTTCATTTGCTTGGTGGCGAGCAATACATTCTGTGAACTTGATAAACATTGAAGAGAAATTGCTTTTTCTGTTTTGTTTCTGTTGCTATTTTTTATAGTTGACATTTAAAGTTTAATAAAACAGAGAAATACCGTAGCTAGAATTATGAATAAAATAATTTCAGAAATAAAATGTTTTCAAAGAAAGTTATAGCAAGCAGTTACAAGTAGCTCAACGTAGTTTTAAGTATGTATAGTTAAATCATTACGTCATAATGACGTCATATCAGTTAAATAACTAAATCTAAAACCTTCCCATGTCATACAGCAAGTATTGTCAAACACCGTGCCTAAACTTTCCAAATTGCATTAGAAGCTTGCAACACTTTAGAAAAAATTGCCAAAACTGGATTTTTATGACGTCATGATAGCACAATCGCCAATTAGCGACTTAGCGTATCCGATTTCCAAAATCATTTAACAGTTAACCAATTTGCCAAGTTTTGTTAGGTTAGAATCAATAATAACGGAGTTATGGTGAGGGCGTCGTTTAGGCTCCCCGGTCAAAGTAATTTTAAAAAAATGCCCGGTCCAAAGAGGGATCACATTTGCACGTTTTTTGATTGGCTGTTCTTAGAAGTGCATTTAAGTTTCGGGTTCCAGCAAAAATATCAACTGCTGACGCTGATAATATAAACAAAAGTATGGTTAGGAAAACACACGCTTCTAAAACACGAATTTTAAAATCGATAAAACTATTTCAAGGATAAAGTGTTGAAGCTACGTTGTATGTCACGCGGGAATGTTTTAACATGATTTTAAATGTATTTTACTCACGAAGGGAAATCATAGTTCTGTAAATATCATCCATTCCATGTCAGCTCGACCCCCTGGTCTTTCAAGGGTTCGCCCGCGGGGGGGG
>JANSTQ010136877.1:2500-13476 GCA_026167885.1 Bergia puertoricense
CTGTGATAAACGGATAACCACATAAACTAATACATACGAATACATAAATAACATCAGTCGTCAAACAAATGAATCTTTTTGATATTCTGAAAAACCATGTGTGAAGAAAGTTGTGACATCATTATGATTGAAAGACGATTCTTCTTAAGCTCTGTGTTTTTGATCAAATTGATCTTTTTATTTATTTGTTATTATACTCATTTAAGGGGGATAGGAATCTATGTAAAGATGACTTACCGTTGTACGTCGAAAGAAAGCTGACTCACACATAAGTATAAATCAAAACCACCATGGAGAACGGAGTCTTGAGTTTTTTCTTATAGACTACCCATGAAAACTGTTTTTGCCTTACAATTGCTGAATATCTCACCTTATGCCTCATACCTGACACTTCTTTCCAACGATGTAAACAATAATCCAAGCCCCATCTCAGATCCGTGTGTGCTATGTCACAAATGATGCAGGAGGAATCAGAGATCTGTTAAGTGAGACGAACTTCACGATTGGTTTCATGCAAAAAGCATCGCCATGACAAAGCCAAAATACAACCTCTAACTGATCCCTCGTTAACTGTTGAACCTGTATTAGGTGTATTTTGCCTTTATCTGCAGACATTCCTGATAGAAGGAAATAGACAGAGAACACAGTTCAAACCTGTTCTTCCTCCAATAAAGAACCAGAAGATAACAAATGTTACAAGGCTTCGAGCTAGATTTCCCTTTTTATGGAACGTAAATCGCTTCCTAAACAAACTTGATTACGTTAAAGATCTCCTTTGATGTTCTAACTCTCTCTGAAACGTGATTCATTCCAAATATCGCATCTATGTGTGTATGTATGTATATATGTATGTATGTATGTATGTATGTTTCTTTGTATTACTATACATCGTAGACACTTGAAGTGGTTAGAGTGTTTCCATCAAAAATGTTTGACAAGGATTCTCAACATTGAATGGCAGTCAATGACACGAGACACTAGAACATCTCTAGATTCTAGAACTCTCTAACTCGAGAAGCATTGAATCCATGATTGTTCTGAATCAGATGAGGTAGACTGGGCATGTTGTCCACATGCACGACTCACGACTTCCAAGGCGCCTCTTTTATGGTGAGCTTAATGCTGGCAAACGCCCCACAATACAAACCCAAAAAGAGATTCAGGGATTTTTTTTAAGTAAAACATTAAAGCTTTTGATATGGACATGAGCAACTGGGAGGAGCTGTCCCGTGACAGAGATGAATGGAGAAAATCAATTACAGATGGTAGTAAGCTCCTTGAGGCTAGGCGAATTGAGAATGAAAAGCTGAAGCGTGGTCTTATAAAAGGCACCACACCTGACTTTCCACCTGACTTTCATTCGTGGGAGTGTAATATTTGTCATCGTGTCTTGAAATCAAAATCTGGTTATGTTAACCACCTTAAATCTCATGACAATGCTCTACTCCTAATCTTGAAAGTCTTCCTCCAAGACCAGATGAAATTGTGTGTGTGAAATGTAGTAAAGTCCGTAAATCAACTTCGTGTCTGAAAAGACACATGAAAGTCCATGAGGCTGACATTCCTCAATCAGATCCTATAAACCCTGTCAAAGTAGCCTCGTTTGTGTGCCGCATTTGTTTCAAGCCATGCAAATCCTTGGCTGGGCTCAAGAGCCACCTCAGAGCCCATGTCCATTCACAAGACGTATAATTAACGAGACGGCAATCATCTGTAAAGATGCTGCAATCATCATGTATGTATGTTTGTATTCGTTTATGTTTGTTTGTTTGCATGTATATATGTATGTATGTATGTACGTATGTATGTATGTATGTATGTATGTATGTATGTATGTATGTGTGTATGTGTGTTTGTTTGCATGTATGTATGTATATATGTATGTTTATGTTCAAGTGTAGATGAAGAATTGAATAGTGGAAAAAAATTCTCGCTACTCCGAGTTTCATGTGTTGCGAGTAACACGATTGTCAGGCGGTATGTTTGTGTGTGTGTATGTATGTATGTATGTTTGTATGTATGTATGTATTTATGTATATATGTTTGTTTGTTTGAATGTATGTATGTATGTGTGTATGTATGTATATGTATGCATGTATGTATGCACATATGTATGTTTGTATGTATGTATGTATATATGTTTGTTTGCATGTATGTATGTATGTATATATATCATTATATGTATGCATGTATGTATGCACATATGTATGTATGTATGTATGTATGTTTTTTGTATGTATGTATGTATGTAAAGGTATTCTTTGTATGTATGTTTGTATGTATATGTTTATGCATGTAAGAATTTGCTGTTCTGTTACAAGTGTTCCCGAAGCAGGAAGGAAGCCCGAAAAACAAACTGATTCAACTTCAACTTTAATTCGTCTTTTTTGCTCTCGTCATCATATTGATTTATTGAAATAATCTGTGAATGTATGAAATCAGCATGATGTTATATAAATTGATTTAGTGTAAGCTGAAATAAAAAACTGTTTTATGGATTTGCGCTCTTTCTCCAACTATTTTCATACCAAGCCAAAACTCAGCGTACTCCCAAAGCAGTGCTTTTTTGCGTGTTCCTTGCCTAAATTCTCCTATTTAGGGCTTTTAATTTTGCATTCCGTCTTCCTCTACATGTGATAGGTACATTTGAAAAATGTTTAAACTGCTTCATTGGATTACTTTCATTTCTTTCTTCCTTCAGTTGAGACATTTTCCCGGCAATTTTATTATATCGGTTTCTTGTTCTCTGGTGTATCGATGATTTTTTCCAGGAAATCAAACTTTAAACGGAAATTTTTTTTTCGCTCTCTATCAGAAGTAATTGAAAAGGCTCTTAGACTTTTTTCTCGTAATTTCTTTGGTTTTTAGAAGTCCACAATATTATTCAGAAAACGCTGTTGACGCTTTTTAAATTTTCTTGTTCGGTCAAACCGCCTCTATTTTGCGCGCGAAAATCGTGAGGATCCACGCTGAACACGCGGAAGTGCAAGTTTTACGTTAAACAGTTTCTCATTTATTCGGTATTAGCCAATCATCTAGCGTGATTCATTCATGCATTTCGATAATAGTACGTTATGAAATGATGACGACGGATTCAGGCGTATTTTTGCAAAACATTCTTACTAATCTCCCGAGCCGCAAGGTTCATTTGTGAAATTACAGATTAAAGTTATGAAGTAATTTGTTCTGTATTATGAAAGATACACATCACTTAAAATATAATCGGTTTTACATTTTTAGCGCGTAGCATTTTCTTTTTATATTATTAGCTAACTGTAGATCCTAAAACCAACATTTTTAGTTGTCGGCACTTTCAATAAAGAGTTAACTCAATAAATTTTTATTCTTAGATGTAAATCTAATTGTGACAGAAAAGTTACAGTCAGTAAACGGATGGTACTGGAAACGGATTGCAAAGGAATAAGCTGCAAAACAGTTGCGAGATACTCCTGGACTCTTTACATTAAACAGACGAACAAATGGGTTGAAGTGGATGATTTAAAAAAAATGGTTTCGACCGATCTATCGGGTCCAAGCATAGTACTGACAGGTCAGAAATTTGCTCTTCTGCAGGAAAGTTCTTATAAAATGAAAGTTCAAGCTTTTCTTAAAGATGGTTCATCGGAGTCTGAATATTACGAATTTATTACAAATGAACCGCCACACCATACAGACCCTTGGGCATTGAATGGATGTACCGCAAATCCTACAAAAGGTGAAGCAGTTGTTACAGAATTCAAAATCATGTGTAACGGATTCACGGATGCCGATCAGCCATTAAGTTATGATTTTTCATACCATACAACAACTGGGGTAGTGCATTTTCAAAGTGGCCTTTCTCCGAATGCCAGTGTTCGTCTTCCTCTAGGCGAACCGATTGCCAACTACAGCATTATTATTGTAGTGGACGTCAAGGATTCTTACGGAGCTGCTACCCTAGCGGGTTTGGTTGATATCAAGGTAGGTAAAACAGTCACACAAGTTAATGATTTAACATTGGTAAAACTGTTGTTCATCTGATGTAACATATTTTACTACATTTTTTTTCCTAAATTTATTTGCCTTTTTTGTCAAGATTTTTCTGTTTTTAAAGGTTTTAGACATGTGCACTGCCTAAAAACACATTGTCATATCCTTTTTATTAATTTAGCATTGCTTTTTTCTGTTTACAAAATATGTCGACGTTTTTACAAAAAGTAGATTTAGAAGCTAATCAGAGTCTCTGATCTTGCATGAGAAAAGTGGAGGAATGCCTAGATTAAAATGATGCAGATTTATGGAGGCGAACTATAAAGGTTGCAACGAACAACCTTCCTTATATGTTGATTTGGCCACTATACAGATACTAGTCTAGGCTGGTAATGCTGCAAATAAAAATAAAACTGAGGGTGTATTAGTTTAAGGTTAGGGTTTCATTTAATGTTTCGAATTGGATTATTTCCATTTTCTGTAATGCTGTCACTTGTCCAGCCGTACCAACAAATCTTTAGCAAATTGTTTGCAACAAAGTGCGGCCGCGGAGAGAAGGAAGCTACAAGGGGGAAGAGGGCTTCAGGGTTTTCAAGAAATACTACCGTTTTTCTCAGTATCAGTGATTAAAAAGTAGCATTATTGCTATGGTGCCAGGTTGTTCATGCCCCGTTCTAGTGTATCCGCCTTTAATTTTTACCTTTTTACCTTTCTTTTATACGTAACTTTGGTACTGGGAACTGAAAATTCACAGATTACGTGTTTCAGATTTCTTGTTTGCACTTTTTATAAGCACATACGCTCTTACATTTTCACATAGTTCGAAGTTTTAGACGCATATCTAGGGATTTCAGAAAGTAAAATTTCAATACTTTCAGCTGTTCCGCGGCCCCTGTATGTGAAACTCATTTGTAATTATCACGTTTCCCAGGTTGCTCCTTTAGAAACAAATGACATGTCTAGCGCTTTGATGAACCTTGCTTCTGGAGAGAAGAGCCAACTGGGACAGCTATTGAAAGGTGGTAGTGTAGACGAAGCGGCACAGATGGCGTATGCTGTTTTGTCCATGGTTGAGAAGTCAGACGCTGGTATCGATGGTAGTGACAAGAAAGGGGTAAGACAAAAGAACGTGGCTGTGGATATGCATACGAGTAGAGAAAGGATAGGATAGGTAAAGGTCAGTAAATTTAGAGGTGTTAATAACTTTAGAGCTAGAGTTAGAGTGAGTTAGGTATAATATTATGTTTAGTATTAGCATAGACTGAAATGATTATAGGTAAAGTAAATATCATTGTGTGCCACTGTAGTCATTAAAACTTAACATGTCTATAAAAACTTGTGTGTTTGTGTCATTAGAAAATTAATTAAACAAACAAATACTTTCATTCAAATATTTTAAAAATCTACACATTAAACTAAAATAGCTGTAATTAAATAAAATAATTATTACTACGTTAACAAAAATAATAATAAAAATAACAATAATGATAATGAACTTCTTAAAATGCGTTTTATGTGTCTCAATGCTCTAAAAAGTAAAAAAGATATACACTATCAATTTCAAAAGAATAAAGAGTTAAGGTGTACACTGATTTAAAGTGGTGCAAGTACTCGAATAACTTCTAAGAAGCTGGGCAAAAGCCTTGTCCGCACGAGCACATGTTCTCTGACACAGCACTCAGAACAAAAAAATCCACGAATGACAAAATCAAGACAAAATAACATATCTTTCAAGCATCAGATAATAAGATTAAAAGATATTTATTAGTTCACCTTTATTGCACAACGGCTTAGGAAATCACAAGTTTTGGAATTTTTTATATCTGTGGTTTTGAAATCAATATCAAAGATCTGATGAAAACAGATGCGTCACTTCTGTTGTCTGTAGCCACAATAGAACAGAATTAAGAAGAGAAACGTAGGTAGGTAACCTGTTAATTATTCTGTTTGGTTGCGTTGCATGGTCATATTAAGTTTTATATTATTTGGTTGCAACAAACATAATGGCACCGACACGTCGGATTAACAACTGCGCATACATAACTTCGTATCAGACAAACGCTGCTAAATTCTAAGGTGGTATCTCAAAATCCCATTTTCACAACTGAAGTTAGCAACCTGAAGCTTCCTCGACCATAAAAATTACGCAGTTAAACTAGACATAAATAAAAAGAAAAGTGTGATGGAAGACGGGAAATAACGTATTAATTATAACCATGGTAGCCTTATAAACAAATCTATAGGCTGACAATTTGTTTCCATAGATTACTCATATACGTACAGTTTTACGTCATGTATATAATCTTACGAAGCCGAAAGCACGTGATGTAAGTATACAGGACAAGAAAAGAACTAAGAAAAAAACAGAAAAGAATTGTACATAATGATAATTAACCTGAAAGTTGAAAAAAGCTGCTATAAAGATCCATATCACTATCATTCCTTTTAACTGAAATTACTCAGGATCTTGCAAAAAATGTTTACATTAACTTTTTGTTGTCTTTCCCCGTTCCCTTTTTATTCGTCGACTTTTTGCCATTCTACTAAACCTCTTAAAATTCATTCAGTTTAAAGTATAATAATTTGTAGTGTAGATTTAGGAGTATATTTGTTTTAAGACTGTGGATTGTAATCTTTAGTTGTTTTTATGTTATTATTATTATTATTTTCATTTCTTGGAGACTGACCAACAGGAAAATTCTGATTACTAGAAAATATGTTTTTAGTGAGCTGTGTGATTTTCTTTCACTTGTCTATATTTGCTCTAGTGCTATGAAAAACTAGATGATAAAAATATTCCAATACTTATTGATTGTGTCCTTTAATGAGCTGATCAACAGAGAAACTACACTAGGTAGTAACTTCTCAAGTTATAGTACACCCACGACTTTAATGTAAATATGTTCCCTTATCTTGCTATACCCCATCCAGGTTCTTCTTACTTCCCTTCACTCCTGTGCTTCTCTCTTCACTCATCACCCTTCTTCTTTAACGTCTGTATTCTTCGTCAGCTTCACACCCCCTTCCTTCAATATGTGTTTCCCCTAAGCTCATCGCTTCTCCCTCCACCCTGTTCTTTTCCCTTTCAATGGATCACCTCTTTTCTTTAGCTTTTCCCCCTTCATTCCTTAGCTTACAATCCCTATTTCGACTCTCATCAGGCAATCATTTGCGAACAAGTCATGATGTCAGTTGTATATAGCAGTTTGTCCTAAACTTGACCGAGTAATAACTGAGATAAAACTTGTTTCCTTCACTTCAAAACGTCTCCAGGAAATGATGGACACGCAATGAAATGATTATGTGGTAATTTCTGATCTTGCAGTACGTTTTTCCGCAAGATTTTTGAATTGATTCTGCAAGGCGACGTTTCCCAATTCTTGGCGTAGTAGCTTCATCTCACTCATTTTTAAATCCTTTACTAAACAGGATCTTTAAGAGGAACTTGTTTATAAAGTTGCTTTTGAGTTTTTTCACAATGGTCTTAGATAGCCACTTTTTTACATATTTATATTCAAAACTCGAATGGTTTCCGTAAAGGTTGCCCATCCTCTCACTCCACTCTTCTCCCTTCCTTCTCAGCTCTTCAGTTCCTCCCTTCACTTTTATCTTTTCCACTCAGCTCATAAGCTTTCTCCATACACTCGTCTCTCTTCCTCCTCAAATTCATCAGCTCCTCCCTTCAATCCTCTCCCTTCACTCTTCTTTCTTCCCCCTCAGCTCATAAACTATCTCCTACACTCACCTCTCTTTCCTCAGCTCATTTGATCCTCACCTCACTCCTTTCTCGTCACTTTTCTTTCTTCCTTCTCTGCTCATCAGCCCCTCTGTTTACTTTTTCCATCCCCCTCAGCTCATTATTCCTCTCCATAAAGTTCTCTCTCTTCCTTCTCAAAATAAAATTTATGTTACCCTTATTCCTCAGAATAATGCTAAACATAGGCTGCTCACACAGTGAATTATTTTACAGATTAAGGATACCGTCATAAACCAACTGTCGGCTGTTAAAGTCAAAAGCTTAAAACAAGTTACACAAGTAGCAGCGGTAATCGCCTTGGCAACAGAACAAAAAGATGAAATTTCTATTGAATCGCAGGTAATCAGAACATTCTGCTCAGTTATTGTCATTATCGACTATTACCTTTGAAATATCCTTAGTGTTTATAACGTCAAAACTTTGAAACTTTTCCTATTTACATTTCTGGAGTTGACATTAGTTTTGGAAATCAAGTAACACACATTCACCTTTCAAACCCTATATAAAAAGCGTGTTAGGAATAGTTCAGGTACTTAAAGATTTAATTAAATCTATTTACTATTATGATATATATATATATATATATATTATATTCCGCTCTACCATATATATTGATAATATATACATATATATAACGTTGGTTATTGGCATTTGGACTCTATGTATAAACATATATAATAATAATAATGACATTTATTGGCACTTTGAAAAACTGCTATGTTTATATTAGTGTAAATCCAATGAATATATAACAATAGCTGAATACGTATATAAAAAGAGGGAAAAACTACAATATTTTAAATCTTGGGATGAAATTACATCTATTAAAATTGGAAACTTTTCCTATTTACATTTCTGGAGTTGACATTAGTTTTGGAAATCAAGTAACACACATTCACCTTTCAAACCCTATATAAAAAGCGTGTTAGGAATAGTTCAGGTACTTAAAGATTTAATTAAATCTATTTACTATTATGATATATATATATATATATATATTATATTCCGCTCTACCATATATATTGATAATATATACATATATATAACGTTGGTTATTGGCATTTGGACTCTATGTATAAACATATATAATAATAATAATGACATTTATTGGCACTTTGAAAAACTGCTATGTTTATATTAGTGTAAATCCAATGAATATATAACAATAGCTGAATACGTATATAAAAAGAGGGAAAAACTACAATATTTTAAATCTTGGGATGAAATTACATCTATTAAAATTGGCTATATATCACATATAAAAGTCTTGCATTATGTATTTGTGATTAAAATAGAATAATTCTCCATTATGTCTTTTATATATTTGCTGGTAATTTCAATAAAACATATATCATTCAACGAGATTATATGATAGAATAAGCTCTTGAGATTAAAAACAGAAAAATTAGAATTCGTGTGTAAGATATCAGTTATAAAAAGAGCTCTTCTTTGTGTAAGGGTAATATCATGGCACTCGAACAAGTAATGGAACTCGTCCCCAATGAGGTTGCTTTGACATATTTTACATGTTCTTTGGTCTTCGGTGATATTTCTGTAACGTTCTTGTTCAGTCGGGAACGTATGTGCAGATATCCTAATTTGTGTTAATAAATCTCCGAGTTTGGGTATCTTATAACATATTTGTATTTTTCAATACCGTAATTTAATTTGATAGATGAATATAATTCTAGTTTCGATTTTTTATCTGTAGGTATATTATTTCTTTCATCATCCCATTTATGTGCATAAAGTTTTTCTTATTTTTTGGTGTATAATCTTATCCAGTTATCCTTCCTTAAATCTCTGGACATCGTTTGGATTTGATATTCTATGTCACCTATAAATCTAAGTAAATGTGCAACCATAGAAAACCATGACATTACCCTACTACTGTTAAGGGAAATAGATCTATGTAAGGTATTCATAAGAAAAAGGTTCTCGCTATGGTCTTTTTAAGGTTTACTTGAAGCTTCCACTTCTTCGTATAACCAAGTAATTTATTCAGGCACTGTTGCAAACCATATTCACTATTTGCCATTAGCAACAAGTCATCTGTATATAACAGGTAGTTTACTTTTGTTGTACCAAGTGAAACAGTCTGTTTTAACACAGGCCCTAACATTTTTGTACCTGTAATGTAGAATTTCAATAAACATTTTGTTTATTCCGCAATTAATAAGTTTGAAAAAAGACCATTTCTCCAAACAGAGTCATAGGCCTTTTTAAAGTCAACAAGGCAAACATACAACTTTTTGTTATCGTTGAAATAAGAATCTGTGATTGTTTTTAGTACAAAAACGTGATCGGCTGTCCTAAATGATTTCCTGAATCCGATTTGGTTTGGTTTTAAAATATTGTTGAAGTCCAGGAAGTTTGTTAAATGTGAGTTTAACATGAGTGTAAAGAACTTGCCTAAACAGCTGTTAATGCTTTTACCACAATAATTGTTTGGATCTGTGGTTTCACCAGATTTGTAAATAGGTAAAGTACATCCATCATTCCAGCATTGCGGGAAATAACCAGTTTCGAGGAGCCTATTAAACAGATTTACAAAAGATTGACAATAGAACTTTAGACAGTACTTAATTATCTTATTACTTAGTGTGTCTAATCCTGTTGCTTTGTTACTAATCTCAGTTAATTCTTTGCAATGAAATGGCTCGTCCGAAAATTCAACAGAGGCCGATGCAAATTATCAAAATTTATTAAAAGTCTACACGTTTTGGGTGCGGGCGAAGGAGGAAAGAAAGAGACTGCAATGGTTCCTTTAAAATAGAATACACCAGACGCGTCATGAACATCAATTGAGAAATCTGAGGCATATCCTTGACATCAGTTGGAAACGCGGAAGTCCTGCAGCGCAACAGTACGATAGCATGTACACAAGTCTTAAAAAGCGTCGTCTTCGTTGGTTTGGAGATGTGCGCTGCGTGCCTTGGAATTGTCTGCCAAAGAAAGTCCTGTTTAATGAGGTCACCTCTGGCTGTCGTACGAGGGGAAGACCACTCCTACACTTCCAGGACCGATTCTGTGATGATCTCCAATCTAGAATTCAGGAGAGCATTGTAGAGCAATGTTGTGCCGAAAAGGGAAGGGGGGGGGGGGCTGAAGAAAGGTCCAAGATGTTGCAGCAGCGGCAGAGAAAAAAGTATCACCCAGCGGAAGAAATTGGCAATCAGAGTTTATATGACCAAACATTTGGTCATAAAGTTTTCTGTGATTTGCGCGGGAAACTTTCAGTGAGGGTGAA
>JANSTQ010136888.1:0-13476 GCA_026167885.1 Bergia puertoricense
CAACGGCTTAACGTCCCTGTCCACGGACGGTGTGGCGAAAGAAGGTCACCGAAAGTTCAACCCTCGACCAGGCCGGGATTTGAACCCGGGACTTTGGTGGGAGACCTTGTTAAATGCTTTGCTAAAATCCATAATGAGTATACTATCAACATTATGGCCTTTGACTCTCCACCTAGCTATCTCCTCTCGAGCTGTGATTAATTGCCCTTGTCTAAATCCGTGTTGGATGTCCACTATAATATTATATGTCTCACAATACCTGATAATGTGCTTGTAGATCAGATGTTCCAGGAGTTCCAGCAATATCTTATAAAAACCGAAATTTTGACAGTTGTGATGTCATTATGACGTAATGATGACGTCACATGTTCCGATTTTCTACTAGTCCACCGAATTTTATTTCAATATGTTAAATAGTTTCCACCCCTCCACCCAGGCACCCTCAAAATCCCAGGCTGAATTCCGATTTTTAGCCTGTCTGGTTTTTAGCCTCTCCGATTCTTAGCCTATCCGCTTCGTTGATCCTCCGCCTCTCAACTTTTCCACTTCTGAACTCCCAGTTTTGGCTCTCAATCTCATATTGTTTCATTTATTGCATCAAATTTCTAAATCTTCTCTTCTTTGTGCTATGTTTTGTTTACTGTTCCAGACACTTTTAACATACGATAGAAAAAGGTTGAATTCTGGATGTATCTTTTAGTTTCGTAAGCATTTATTGTCTCTTTGCCATGCCAATTAAACTTTGTGATCAATAGATATTTTGATTTGTTTCTGCTCGAATATTCCAAACAGTATAACGATCTCGTTGACAGGCCTTAGCAATACCTGAAACGTTTTTAACCATCTAACAACTTCATTTCCAGAATAGTTCAGTGCACTTACAACTATATAATAAGTACTCAAAGGTCTTTTCGCAATCGTTGCAGAAGTTACATTTGTAAATGTCCGCGAAGCGAGAATTTTGTTAGTACACATTATTCGGTTCAAAATTTTATATATATTGGAACTGACGAGTTTGGCATCCACTGTAACTTGAAACGGTAACTGCTACAAGATTTTCCAATGAAATTATTTATTCGAGTATTTTTCATTAAAACGTTTTTGTGTTGTGGGAATACAAGTAATTTTGGTAAATGATTTCCTTATTATGTCTTTTTCTTTCCTATGAAACCAAATAGCACAGAGTTTATTTTCAGTGTCAATGTATTTACAGTTTTCCGTAGACTGTTAAGTTTTGCCATCTCCAAATTGGTTTAACGTTTTCTCTATGGAATGAATTACATGAAGAAAATTTAGTTTCGCTTTTTGTTCGTCATCACATACCTAATATTTTAATTGGCTTATTCACTTTCTTTACATCAGCAGGACTTGTTGGTGGATTTTAGCTAATAATCTTCTATTTTTTTCTTGTTAACTTAACCTAATCGCGTTTCTAGCACTCAGCTTTGAGCACTTTAATCAAATTGTCATAAAAAGCTTTGTTTTCTAAGAACACTGTAATATCGCTAGCGAAAATACTAATTCTTATTTCTTTGTTGTTCATTAGTTTTCCTTTTATGTCTTGCTTCTTATCTGCACTACAGGTACTACAGTGACTAAAACAAACAGACAAGCTGAAAGTTGGTTACCTTTTCTTACTGAGGAATAAAAATAACAAGCCATATTAAACTATTATATAACTTTCTGCTGAATAATTTGATTATTATACGACAAAAGAGGCCATTCATGACAGAGTAAATTCTTGTTTATTTAACTTTCAAAACTTCGGGTCTGACAAGGACAACTGTCAAGACAGTATATTACAACCACTAAACCGGTCAAACAGGTTCGTAGACCATGTAGTACGGTCTCATGTTTGCACTCGTTTTGGTGCGTACTTTCAATCTAAAATGATATGTTGTATAGTAAAAGGTGTTAACTCATTTATAGATGAGAACAGTATGAGAAGTCAAAATTGAAACAGGAGAGAGTTGTGTAGAGAAAGTTCCAGCTGGTGAAATCGAAAGCTTTTTTCATTTATGCTGTTGTAGTAGTAGTAGTAATCTTTATTTTGCTAGGGTAATCCTTTCGGTATACAGAATACTGTTATCACTAGGAGCCCTAAATTGTAAAATTTAAAAATTTACAATATTAAATTAATAGCTATATTATTAAAAACCTATTTACAATATGTTTGCTAAAACTACCAAAGATTAGAATGAAAATAAACTATTTAAAAGTATAATTAACAGTTAAATAGAATAAAATTCTTTAAGCGCAGAATTAAAGGAATGTAGCGTTTTGCACATTTTGATTTCTCTTGGTAAATCATTAAACAGTATTGCTCCGCTTTAATAAAAGGAACACCTTGCCTTTTCAGTCCTCACTCGCGGTACATGTAGGTTGTTGACATTGCTTCTTAATTCATACGCGCAACTGCTTCGTTGGAAATAGTTTTTTAGACCAGATGGCGCTTTTCCCAGCAGGCACTTGAAAGTCGTGAGTGTTGTGTGCATATCACGCCTTTTCGTCAAAGGAAGCCATTTACTGAAGATTTCGTATAGGTTGGGCTGTTTGTGGAAGCACCAATTTGGCCGCCCTTTCTTGCAGTTGGTCTAGTTTTGCGCTTGCCGTTTTACCAATCGAGTTCCAAGCAATACCACAATAGTACAGTAATGGCAAGATGGTCGCAGTGTATACTTTATTTGCCGCATCAGCAGTGAGAAGCTTTCACATTCTGCGCAGGACACCTAATCTGGATGATAGTTTGCTGTAGAGCCGATCTACATGCTCATTAAAGTTTACGTTTGCGTCAATAGGGATCCCTAGGTACTTGTAATGAGAAACCCTCTTCACACTATTACTTCCAAGTAAATGATCAATCCTATTATTTGCCGCGATTCTTTGGTGAGTACCAAACAAAACAGCCTCTTTTTTGGTAGGATGAAGACAGAGTCTGTTTTCTTTTGACCGGATTTGTAATCGATCAAGGTCTTGTTGAAGTACTCTCTCCACGTCATTTATGTCCAAACTTGAAAAATAATTGTGTGCATACAAAATAGTGTGAGCTTTTTGCATACGGGTTGGCAGATCGTTTATGTAAATGGTAAAGAGAATAGGACCCAAAATTGAGCCTTGTGGTACGCCAGATAAAACGATTTGTGGCTCTGACAGTGTCCTGTCAAACAGAACTGATTGCTTGCGATCTGTTAGATAGTTGGCAAACCACACCTGTTCTTTCCCCGTTATCCCCAGGTTAACGAGCTTATTGAGGAGCAATATGTGGTTCACAGTGTCAAAAGCCTTACACATATCAATGAACACCGCTCCGGTTAGCTTCGTTTTGAAAGGCCTTGTTCATACTACACCAAATAGGATTTCATGCCCACATAAAGTTGTTTCGTTGTGGTGTAAACCGGAACAATTGTTCATGGTACAAAAATTTTTATCCGATATGTGAATTATCACTTTCGAAAGCGTTGCGTCGCACGTTCGAAATAACGCGTGTGCTGGAAAACTTATTCCAAGTCAAAACGGAAGGCCTATCCGCTATAGATTTTCCAACTGCATGACACATGTCCGTTTTTGTGTAAAAGAGGCTGCAGCCGGTACAATACACTGTGTCTTCAATTCAGAGTTTTTTGTGGGCGGGTGCATGTGGGCAGTGAAGGCGGAAACTTCTAGTGGGGTCCGGGGACATGCTCCACCAGGTAAAGTTTGAAAAACCCAGGTTGCCTTGGACTGCATTTCGTGAAAAAAGAGAAAATAACAAGTGGTCAAAAGAAATAAAAAGGCAGTTCGTCCATGTTTACTTCATAAGTTCACATTTTGTTAACCGAATTACAGTTCTTTTCATGCTAACCTTGGAGGGGTGGGGGGGAGGGGGGAGGGGGGTGCGTATGCACCCTTCGCAACTCCCTCCTGCCTACGCGTCTGCACTTATTCTTAAGGCTTTAAAGTAGATCTGTCTTTAATGTAGGCATATTGGTTAAAGTACAGAATTTTCCAAAAAAGGTTCAATTATAATCTTGAGTGAGTGAGAGAGAGCCTTTAACCCTCCAAGATAGGAAAAATGGATCTGTCGCGCAAGTTCATAACATTTGTCTACATAATACAGACAATATAATGCTTTATACTGAAAATGGTCTGAGAAGTGGTTAATACCTTTAGAAAGTCGCCCACCGGTTTCTACGATCTTTAAAAATGTTATTTTCAGTTGGTATATATCGTCTTTTCGGTCATCGACAGGGTTGGCGTTGGATATTTCATGAGATGTCTGGACGGGGATGATCAGTGATTTTGTATGTCAGTTGTGACCACACGGCAATAATAGTATTCTAGACGCAGCTGACGAGAGCACAAGCGATTAAGATAAGATCCTGGTTTGGCCTTTCTCCACGCCACAAGACTCGCAGTAAAAGACATGCTGTTGAAGACAATAAGGAGCAAATCCAAAGCTAAGCAACTTTTTATATTCCAATAATACAATATTTTGGTTGGCAGAGAGACAGGTGTGGAAGGCTGAAAAATGTTTTTCTTTTACTGACAGCGCAACAATTTTTATAGAACTTTTTGTTTTCGTACTGCGATAATTATTTTATGTATTGGTTGTAATGTATATTCGCTGTTTCATGGACTATTCTCACTGTTTCTCACAGTCGCCCGGAACGGCAAAAATGTCTCCCCGCAGATGTGTCACGTGATCACATTCCCCAGTGCCCGGATTTTAACAATTGAAAATTTGGCGGCCATTTGCAAGAGATGAAGCTATCCTAAGAAGTCGGGACTTTATTATAGCAGTATGTTCTCCTTCAAGAGGAAGGACAAAGACAAAGATAAGGAGACGAAGGAAGAAAGGAGAGAACGTCGCAAAAGGGAGAAGGAAAAAGAAAAATATAAGCATGATAAAAAGCATGAAATTAGTGATATCGTGGCTGGCGTGGATCACTACGAGGACTCGAAGAAGGGACTGTTTGGTTTTGGTAGAAGGGCTGGTAGTAAAAAGTATGACGTTGATCATGGATACGATGGTAGGAACCGCTCGCCAGTTACAGTGCAAGCAGATATAGAAGGCCGGAATTCGCATTCAAACAGTATTGCGAGCACAGGAAGTGGAAGCGCATCTCCGCCTTCGGTTGACTATGGCTACACTGTTGTTGCGTCAAAACAACCTGTGCCGGCGAAACGGTTCAGACCAGAAGATGAAAGGCCAGTTGAAAATTCGGCAAGAAATGGCATCGGTTTAACAGAAAATGATGAGGATGATCTAAACAGGCCAATTCCAGCTCCGAGGAAAGCTAAAAATTTTGAACGAAAGCATAGTTCGAGCATCGAAATTAAACTTGGTCAAAATTCGGCCGGTAAGCGGGACTTCTCCCACGGTGGTAGAAGTGTCAGTTCAAATGATTCGCTCAGCAGGAATGACATGGGTGGTAATTCAAAGTCTTGGAAAGTCGTAAATAGTTCAACATCAGAAGCGGAGGAAAATGAGGTGTTCGAAACCCCAGTAAAACCTCCTCGCGTTCAAGCGGATCGATTGAGCGGCTTTGTAGAACTAAAGCTTGTAAACGTGGGGTCTTCGGTTGTTGACGGTCCCAAGGTTGCGAAGAGGGAAAATACACCTCTCTCATCAAGAGAAGAGCAAATGGAAACAGAGGTGATTTCGGTAACGAAAGTTGATGAAACGTTTGCTGTAGATGACAACCAACCTGATTTATGGTCTACTTCCAACTCAAAACAGCCCTCGAAGTCTCAAATTCCAGAGGTAAACATTACGAAATATTCATCAACAAATACTTCGCCAACTTCAAAATCATTTGAAGAAATGGGTGTTGACTTGAAACTCCCTGAAGTGAAACCAGCTGAACATGGGGTTGCTAGAATCGTTCGAATTAAGAGGAGAACGAGTGGGGATTTCGGGTTTGCTTTGCGCAGAGGAAACACTCCGGGAGACGACAGTAAAATAGTTTTATTTGTAGAACCGGTGGGACCCGATAGCGGACAAGGGCTTCTACCGGGAGATCGTCTTGTTGAAGTCAATGGAATCTGTGTTGAAAATGTTGATCGAGAAAAAATTATTGAAATGATTGCGAGTTCGGGTAATGAAGTGGTAGTTAAAGTAATACCGGTGCCTGAGTTGTCAGAGTTGAGCACGCGAAGTGGATTGGATGGCTCAACTGTTCAACTCGACGAGTCGAATCTTCGAGCTGGAACTCTGCAACGAAGTGGAAGTAAAAGGATAAAAAAGAAGGTATCTATGACTTTTAGGCCCTAGGTTTTGTGATATTAATTAATTTTTGCTGTACATTTCAGAAGGGTTGAAATAGACAAGTGAAATATACATGATCAATACATGGTCGAATGCGTGGTTAATGACTACACTTCACTGGAATGTATCAATCATATAAGCTAATACAACTAGTATAATCCGATTATAGTACTTCCTGGAAAAATTAGAATTACAACTCAGATAGAAAGGAAAAGCTAAATCTTTTCTATTTTAGAAATAAATTGATGAATATTTTCGATCCTAGAATTAAAACTCTGAAAATTTAATTTCAATCGTGGATAAATCACTTGCAGGATTGAAGTTATTCCACAGTTTGCTATTGTTAATCTAATAATGGGTTCTAATTGGTGTTTTGAAACATTTCTGGTTGACTGCAAGCAAAGAATTACCTACTATTTAAGGAATGGGAGTTTCTTTGGGTGACTTTGGAAAATTAAAATTTAAACTTGATATTTACTCAGTGCAGTATGGACAAGATCAGTGGATTTCCTGCCTTTCTATTGATTATTGTTAACCATATCAGAAATATCAGTGAATTATTAATTTTTGGATTTTGAAACAGGCCAAGACATTTAACATTTTTACATAGCACTTTATTAAAGCTTCTGAAACAATGAAATTCAAATTTTATGCATGTTTTTCAGCAGTACATTATTGGGAGAGTTGATCAAATGCAAGGATGGGTTTGTTTAGAAATGATTGCTTATGAACTGATATCTCCAGTATGTCTGTTATGACTTAGCAGGATGTCAAATCCCAAAGTGCTGATGCATTTATCTTGCATGTTTTGCTATAAAATAATTTAAAACTGTTATCACAAATCTGTGAGAAAACTGATCCAGTGTTTGTTCATGGATAAAAGATAGCATTGTTTGAAATAATCCATATCTAATTTGTAATTTGACACAACAACCATACATTTTTGAGTTGCTGTGAAGTAAGTTCTGCAAAGTCAATTTTATTGTTCCTGGCATTAATTTTGTGCTGTTTGATTTTGTGGGTGAAGTATGAATTATTGGGTTTCAAATAAACTAATTTCTGCTTTCAGATCAGAGTTGATATGCATATGATATGCATATGTTCTTACTCAGTAGGAATTGAGTTTAGTAAATTTTATACCTTCACATATTTTTTTTATCAAACTTGGCAACACTCTCCCTTTCTGATGTTACTAGTTGTGTTGTCAACTACAAGTTTATCATTCAGCTAAATTGTGATACTTCAGTATTAATAATTGTATGGATACAAAGGTTTGCCAAAAATATGCATCTTACCCTGGGGCTTCAGTTCTAAAATGAAAGCTAGCAAATTTGCATTTTATAATAAGAGTCTCCAGAGATTTGCATTATATCAGCAAAAGTGTCAGAAAAATATTATTTTAACCTTCCAGACAGTTTTGAAAAACTTGAGACTCCCAACCTAAACTTTTGACCAGTTGTCAAGAGTAAGTTTTTGAAAACCCACAAAGGGATCATTCATTTTCCTTGCCTTAAAGAATATATTTGTTTAATGTTTATAATTAAATCTCAAATTAAATTGAAACCTGGAATTTTCAAAACATCTCAAAACTTTTAACAGTGCTTGAGTATGCTAAAATGGGAGTTATATATTTGACAGGATCATGTTCCAGTTGATATTAAAAGTTGCCTTTGTTTGACCTTACAGGCTGAGATATTAAAATTTTGAAATGGCTTGTTGACACACATAATATCAGCAGAGTTCTATCTTAACTTAGAAATAATTCTAGAAATGTCTGGAGATAAGTGGCAACCTTTTTAGTTTAGATACCTGACAAGGATATCAAACAGCCATACATGTTACATTTCAGCTAGAAGTTTCACTTGTTCGTGAATATACTCTATTGGCACAACATTTTATTGGAGCTGTATTTGTTTGTTTTTTGACAAAAATATTTCAAAAAAGTTATATTGAAGCAAATAGAAGCATGACAACGAACTCAATATATGGAGATTTTTTTCTTTTAAGGAGTTAAATAACCAAACTTTATATTTTCATCTGCAACAATTAACCTGTACTTAATTCATGAGAGCTTCAGTATTTTTAATCTTGATCAGCTTTAGAAGTAATTCTTTGACATAACTGGTTAGAACTGTTTTGTGTCTCAGAATGAAAGTGACATTTTGTACTACTAACCTTTTATGCTGTCTGGACATTTGTAAGTAGCTGGCATTTTTTGACTACAATATATTACAAACCAGGGCCTTATAAGAACTAGTTGAAGTAGCCCCCTGGAGATTTTAATGAGAAGTCAGTGAAGCTAGACAGCAGAGCACTGGAGGCATGTTCTTTTCTCTAGTATTGTTTTAACACACCTTCAGAAATTTCTGGAAAGTCCTGCATTTTATTTTCTCCCAGGATTTAGACAGAATCCTTGAAAACCCCTGGAAAATTGACAAAAAAATTTAAGATCAGAGGTTTTTGCTTTTGATGTTTTTAATGTTACATTAGAATTATCATTTAATATTCTGTTGTTTGTGGCTCAATATAAACCTTAAAAAATTTATATTTCTTTTTGGTGTGATGCCAATTGAAAATGATTCTGAAAAAATCCCTGAGAAGTTCTGGGTTGTCAAAATGTGAAACTGTTTTAACACTATTAAACGGTTTGAGTTTTGAAATGTGCTGAGTTGAATATTTTGTTTGATATAAGAAACTGAATAATTTTAAACACTACTATTTACATGTAAATGACTGTATTGTAATAGAGGCAAAATAAATATGGTGGTCACTGGGCACCTTGATGTACTATCAGTAGGTGTTCTGTGATTTTTCTCATGAGTAGTGTTTGCACATCAATTTGAGGATCTGTTGAATTAAGAATATAAGCAAAAATTGTGATGGAAGTACAAAAGTTGATAAGTTGAAAGCTATCAGCAAGTAGCACTACTCTGTAAATGAGCATGTCTTTTACGAAGCTCACTGAAAATATAAAATGGGAAACACTTTTAAACCACCTTAAGACAAGATTTGTAAATACCTTAGCACTTAGTTTAAACAGTAAAATTGTTTGAACAGTTTCAAATCACAGTATTTTATGAAAGTTGTTTCAGTTTTTCTGACTGCTTCTTTCTAAACAGCAGGCCAAATCAGAAGATGAAGTGGCATCACAGAAGGCATGGCTTGATGCCGAGAAGGTGTGGGTTGTACACAAGGCAGGCTTCTCAGGAGGAAAGGTCCAGAGGAAAAAGTCAACTGGTGATGCAGAGGAAGTTACCATGTGCAAGGTGAAACTGGATCATGGAGGAGAGATCATCACTGTGGAGGAAGACAGTGTGGAGAAGGTAAGATCTGTTGGTGGGGGTGGGGGTGGGGAAGTGGGTGACAGCAGTGTGGAAGGGGGAGTGGTGACAGTATTGTGAAAGAGAAGAGTGGCTGACACTACTGTGGGAGGGAGGAGTTAATGACAGTACTGTGGTAAGGGGGCTTGTTAACAGTACTGCAGAAGGGAGAAGTGATTAACTATACTGTGGGAGGAAGAGTGGTTTACAGTACTATGGAAGGGAGGAATGAGTGACTGTGTTATGAGAGGAAGGACTGTGACTGTACTGTGGGAGGGAGGATTGGCTGACGATACTGTAGGGGGGAGGAGTGGCTGACAGTAATGTTGGAAAGGGGTTGGTGACAGTACTGTGGAGGGAGGAGTGGCAGACAATACTGTGGGAAGGTGGTTGGTGATGGTACTTTGGAAGGGAGAAGTGGCAGACAATACTGTGGGAGGGAGGAGTGGCTGACAGTAATATTGAAAGGGGGCTTGTAATAGTACTGTAGGAGGGAGGACTGGTAGATGATATTGTGAGAGGGAGGAGTGGCAGACAATACTGTGGGAGGGAGGAGTGGCTGATAGTAATGTAGGAGGGAGGAGTGGTAGATGATATTGTGGGAGGGTGGAGTGGCTGACAATACTATTGGAAGGTGGTTGGTGATGGTACTGTTGGAGGGAGGAGTGACTGGCAATATTATGGGAAGGGAGTTGGTGACAGTACTGTGAGAGGGAGGAGTGGCAGACAATACTGTGGGAGGGAGGAGTGGCTGACAGTAATGTTGGAAGGGGGTTTGTAACAGTACTGTAGGAGGGAGGAGTGGTAGATGATATTGTGGGAGGGTGGAGTGGCTCGCAATACTATTGGAAGGGGGTTGGTGATGATACTGTGAGAGGGAGGAGTGACTGGCAATACTGTGGGAAGGGAGTTGGTGACAGTACTGTGAGAGGGAGGAGTGGCAGGCAATACTGTGGGAAGGGAGTTGGTGACAGTACTGTGAGAGGGAGGAGTGGCAGACAATACTGTGGGAGGGAGGAGTGGCTGACAATACTGTAGGAGGGAGGAGTGGCTGACAATACTGTGGGAGGGAGGAGTGGCTGACAGTAATGTTGGAAGGGGGTTTGTAACAGTACTGTAGGAGGGAGGAGTGGTAGATGATATTGTGGGAGGGTGGAGTGGCTCGCAATACTATTGGAAGGGGGTTGGTGATGATACTGTGAGAGGGAGGAGTGACTGGCAATACTGTGGGAAGGGGGTTGGTGATGGTACTGTGAGAGGGAGGAGTGACTGGCAATACTGTGGGAAGGGAGTTGGTGACAGTACTGTGAGAGGGAGGAGTGGCAGGCAATACTGTGGGAGGGAGGAATGGCTGGCAATACTGTGGAAAGGGAGTTGGTGACAGTACTGTGAGGGAGGAATTGGTGATAGTAATGTTGCAAGGGGGTTGGTGACAGTACTGTGGAAAGGAGGAGTGAATGATAGTATTGTAAAATGAAGGAGTGAGTTAAAGTGCTGTAGTAAGTGGAGGGAATTTATTACGTTTACAATTGAAACCTGAAGTTTATATTGTTTATTTGTGATTAACACAGGCTAACCCACTTCAATATGACAGAGCAGAGGACTTGGCATCTTTACGGTTCCTTAACGAGTCCAGCTGTCTACATACTCTCAGACAGCGATATGGTAGCAACCTTATCCATACTTATGCTGGTCCAAACCTTGTTGTTGTAAACCCATTGAGACAACTGTCGATATACACTGAGAAGGTGAGGTGTTTTTAGTTCATGTTTTTTGTTCATAGTATTTTTATTGAAATTTCTGTCTTTATTCGATTAATGAAAGATATATACCAATCTTTACTATAAAAAGTTGTTAGATCAGAATATACATAAATACAAGTTACAGTGATTTTAAAATCAGATATATCTATATTTCTTCCTTTTAGTCAGTGGACAAGACATTTTGTCTGTCTGTAAAATTAATGTACTTAGTAAACGTATGAAACTAATGTACTTATGAAAATGTATGAAATTAATGTACCGGTATACTGTATGAAATTAATGTATATAAAATTAATGCACTTAGTGAACGTATGAAAAGTAAATGTACTTAGTGTTTTGCCTTTACAATACCTTTTATGAAGTGAGAGAGTACATGATTACATAAACATGAAACATCCATGATTTTGTTTCCATCAGGTTATCCAAATGTTTCACGGTTGTAAGCAAGAAGACATGCCTCCTCATATCTTCGCATCTGCTCAAACTGCATATCGCAATATGCTAGCAACAAGGGTAGACCAATCAGTGGTGATGCTTGGCCACAGTGGGGCAGGAAAGTCAACCTGCGTCAAACATATCCTACAGTACCTGTGTACAGCATCCACATCCCAGCACTCAGCTGTCACAGGTAATCAATGTTCTCCCGCAAAGGAATGCTTAATGAGGGAGGGAGGGAGGGAGGGAGGGAGGGGGAGAGAGAGAGAGAGAGAGGGGGGGGAGGTGAAAGGGGATCGCTAACCCCACAATTCTTTTTGATTACATTAGAAATCAAAATCTGAATGTGAATCCACTGTCCCACTTCAATCTGTTAAATCTGAAATTTGGTCAAAAATATATGTGTAATCTGAATTCTCTACACTCTACAGGATCCACAAATTTGTGAAAACTATCTTTAAAATCCATACCTGGAGAGAACTTTTTAGTAGATCTGTCGATCCATGAACCTTTTTGTCACTGTTGTTGTAACCACCAGTTGTTGTAAATTTGTTGTCCCACCAGAGCAAAAGATCGAAGCTTTATTTGCCTTCCTGGAAGCATTTGGTAATGTTCAAACCCCAATGAACCATGATGCCACAAGGTTTACACTGCTGTTCAGTCTTGACTTTGATGCCGCAGGAATGTTGACTTGTGGTCTAGTTCAGGTAATGGTTATGAGTGTAGAATTTTTGAATTTTTAAATTTTTAATCTCATTTAAATTAATTTGCTTAAACTTGAAGAAATTGTCTTCAGCAAATAATTAAGAAATCTTGAAAATGTTCATTAATTAACAAAAGTTTCTCAATTAGCAATTTTAGATAATTGTGTTTGGTTCATATGAAAATAAGCGATTCTCATGTTATGTCAAATTTTGTTAAGAGTGTAAATATTATATTATTAAGATACATAAGCAAGGAATTGTTTGTTGTATCACTGCCAGACTCAAAGTTCTATTTCCTGTGCTAATAAGAGTAATAGAGCAATTACCTGCTTGACAAATGTCAAAGTTAATCTTGCCAAAATTATGTTTTTCAGTTGAGTTTATACCATAACTTTGGTAGAGACAGAACTTTTAAAACAGGTTTTAAACGAGAATAATTTTGTGCTTGTACATTGGATAGAACTGCTGACATGTTATGTGCCCATTATGCTGTGAAACTGGTTTAAACCTGTTTGACTGTAGAGTAATCTTATATTATCCTGTGATCCTTGGACATGCTCAATAGAAAGTGATTGTGGCTGACTGCAGAGTAATCTTATATTATCCTGTGATCCTTGGACATGCTCAATAGAAAGTGATTGAGGCTGGGCCTTTCTTTCCCACTCATCAAATAAAGTAAAAGAAAGGTTCTAGTAGTGTAGGGTTCATTCAAATTAAAATCAGAGGTTGTGAAGTCATCACCATTCATTTAACTCCTTGTCCTGTCTCATACCTAGGCACTTTCAAAATAACACAAACATGGTGCCCTTTTTGTGCATTGTTCTCTGTTATTCTGAAAGTTCCTGGGTTTGAGGCAGCTTGTCCTTAATGTTGTTAAGTCCACAGTTAAAATTTAAAAGTAATTTATATACTAAGAGTGATAACCAACTATATTAGATAGTGTAAAGTAACTTGCTGTCATATGTCAATTGATACATTTTATTTTGTAATTTATATACTAAGAATGA
>JANSTQ010136899.1:0-14063 GCA_026167885.1 Bergia puertoricense
ATTTTTAAATGATGGAAAGGTCTCTTGGATTCAACTTTTACCTGAAAAAAACTGGACATGTGTCATTTGACCTTTAAATAGAATCACCCACCATCCCGGGTATGTGAATATTTTAAAGATTTGATTTAGGTTAAAAGCTTTTATAACCAGTACATTTTTACGCCACGACATTTCCATATAGGACATGCTACTAAGTGAAGCTAAGAAGGCGGAAAATGTTTTAAGGGAAAAGTGTACGAGAATAGAAGAAGAAAGATCCAACACTGAGGCGGAAATAAAATCTGTTAGAAGGCAAGTAATAACATTGTTTAATGTTGTAAAGACAATTAAGGAGACTGTATAGATTATTTGTGAAGTATGAAAAATTAGTTGATCTTTTCATTGCAAATAACTTCAGGATGTCTTGACTTTTATTGAATGGTTTGAATGTTATCAAATGGTTATGAAAATATATTTTGAAACCACGTTTTTGACAGTAGATTTTCATAGTAATCAATGATGTTTTTAAACAGCTGTTCTTTTCCTCAAATCAGACAGGATTTAACCACGTATCCAAAATTCGTTTGAAAATCCACATTAATTTTTCACATTTAAGTGTTTCTTATTGTGTTGTAGTCGATTGAGAGAATTACAGGACATTATCGATTCAAGCGAAAAAGCTTCACAGGTTAGTACTTATTAAATTTGTTTCATTGCTGAAAGACATTGGATCATACTGTTTCGTCCACGTTTAATGTGACCCTTGTTAACCATATATCTCGTTTAACATCACAGAGCAATATCGAACTGTTAAACACCAAACTCAGCACTCGAACACAGGAGGTCGCTTCCCTCAGAGCAGAGAACGAACAGTGTAGGGTATGTATAGGAGATTTGATAGTGACATCCTCACTGAATAATGTAGAGTTTCTTCGGGTGGTGTGGTAGTACCATAAACTTCCGATTTATAAGTCTCCTTGAAAATAATCCCATGTGCTTATATTTGAAGGGGGCTTAGAATTAGTCTTGAAATCGACCTAAAGTCAGGGTTCACAATTGCCTATGCCCCTTTTCCCGGACAACTGAAATATTTCTCCAGACAACTAGATCACTCAGCTGTTTTCTAGGCTAGGATAACCAAAGTGTGGGCCTCCTTCATCACTGGACAACCGGTAGAAAAAAATGATTTTGAGCCCTGAAACTAATGTAATTTTGCAGCTGTTTTTTTTGTTCAGATACTAATAACAAAATTATGGGCAATATTTCGGAGTTTTTGACGAGAATTAAAATAACCATTTAACGTGTATCTACTATCATTTTAAAGTTGAAGATTTTGAGACGCGAAATTCTATTAGAAGCCCAACCAATTTTGAAATGCAATCTTCCTTCGAACATAAGCCCCCCGCCCCGAATATGAGCCCATGGGCTTATTTTTTGAAGTTTACGGTGTGTGGCCATTTCAGCAATAACTCTAGTCTCAATGTTAACAGTGAACTCAGTACATGGTAGTCGATATGCCGGAGCAAATGTTTACTAGTCTGACAGATTTTTGTGGTTCATAAGAATTCGCTGTATGGATAGCAGTGAAAATAAGAGTAACTGACATGATTAGTAAGAAATTGTCTTTTGCAACACTGACGTCACCAGTTATATTTTGTGCTTAAAGGTTTCTATGGAAAAAATGTTCTAACCCAAAACATGACACCCTTCAAAATTGCCTGTTTTCTGGATTCCGCTGAGATAGATTTTTGAGTGATTTTGTGGGACTTACCTTTTCTTTTTCTAAATGGAAGTGTTTCAAATTGTCTTTCGCAGCTGAAGATGCTTGAGGAACAAATAGAGTAATTATTCGAAAATGTGTGCTGTTGCTACATAAACAACCCATGCAGTCTACCCGTTAAGTTGTATACGATGTTGCTGAAAACTTCATACTCCGCAACAGTAAAAATGGCAACCCTTTACTCCACAGTTTGTAGAAATGTTGCAGTGAAGTAGTATGTCCGTTCAGCCATATATGAATCATAAGACAAATGCATATACAGATTCATAAAGTTTCATATCAACTAAAACTTGTAACATTATTTACTTTTAGAACGCTTAATATCTCAATTACATAAGGAATTTGTTGACTTTAAAATGGTGCAAAATCTGAAGATACAGACAATTTGAGTGCTTGACAATGGTAAGGAGGAAACTTATAGTCTAGATGATAGTAAATATCAGTGACGAGAATCTTTGACTGTTTATCTTTGGGTGTTCATGTTTAACTTTATGTCATTTCGTATTTTTATTTTGTCACATTAGGCCGACATTGCAGCCATGGAAGAAAGGCTTCATGAGAATGAACAAAAAGCACTGAATAAGGTTAGACAAATGAACCAAGTTCAGTAAAAATAAACCTACTTACAGTAGTTGACTTGTAGCTCTGGAAATAACAGCATTATTTGACCATCGTGTTTTAACATCGATAATAATAATTTTATCGATGTTAAAATATGATGGGATTAAAATAATATTAACAATAATAATATTAATTTTTTAAAATACTTACTTTGCAAATTAGAATATATAAATATAATCAAATACGTAGTACTTTATCTTTACATAAATTACATAGATGAAATAAAATTCTTATGAAAAAGTTTGGATAACAAAGAAGATCGAAATTAAGATATACATGAATTCAAATATAAATTATATAAAGAGCTACTGAAAATCTGTCAAACTCTGAAAATCTCTAAAATCACTAATATCTCTAAACATTTATTGGCCTAACAAAAAACCAATCTAAAAAGATTGGTCTTTAAAAAAAAATTAAAAATTTGCAAAACACTGTCATCAAACTATATTTCAGCTGTTTATCTGTGTATAAATACCTTTGTATATGTAATGATTGTTAAATTGAACTGTACGGATTTTTTTTGTTTAGTCTTTTTTTATTTGGAGACAAGGTTATCACCTTAATCCTAAGGTGTTATGGCCTTTGTACCCATCACGCTCGCCAATGTGGAGAAAAATAACCCTTTAAAAACGTAATCAAATGGACAGGGTGCAGCACAGCAGATAACCGTTGAATGAACTCTTGAAGTTTTATTCCTTTTACGTCGATATAGGAATAAGCAAAAACGGTCCATGGATTTTCATTCAAAGTGTGCGTTTTCTAACACATATACCAACTCAAAACCGTGTTACGGTATTGTGTTCTTATTAAGAGCTGTGATTTGTAGGCCGAGTACTGATTCTAATCCAATCTGACGGAGGGCCACAATGTGTTAAAATTGACGTAGACAATACCCTTGTACTTAGTTTAAGTCAGGATTTTTAATTAATGACAGTTTTATTGTAAAACTTTAAACCGCCCTGGATATTAAATGAATTTGTACTTACTTACTGTTTATTTATTAAGGAACAGAACGCACACTGTGGTTGTATACGAACCTTTTCAGGACTCGAAATCTTTAATTTGCTGTTAGTAAAACCGGTGTAGGTGCATAGAGGCCAGGCACATAATCGAGTGAAGAAATAATTCAGTTGGGCTATGGGATCCCCACGGCTATCCAATTCACATCGTCAACTTACCGTGTTGCCAGCATGGTGAGTCGTGATGGTGCAGTGGACGGTACGCCTGACTGGCAACCAAGGAGACGAGGGTTCGACTCTCGCTCAGGGCAAAGAAATAAATTTTTTCGGATGGGTGTGTCGAACGGTATATCAACACATTGTGTGTTCCCTTCCTTTCCTAGTTGTATACGAACCTTTCCTGGCCTCGAAAACTTCAATTTGTTGTTACTATCTATTTGTCGAGACAGAAAGCGGTAAATTAATTACAGTCCATTTTGCTAATAATGACAGTTATGTATAGGTAGTGATACTAGTGATAGACAGTAAGTTAAGTATTTTTTAATATGCTAATTTCAAGGCCTTAGAAGCAAGGAGTAACTCTACTAACTTAATGAGAAAGATGAAGGAATACGATGAGATTGTGCAAGGATATAAGAACAAGGTATAAAAATTATGTCAAAGTAGATTTAGGGTTAGTACTATAGCTTTAGTGTTAGTGTTAGTGTTAGGATATGTTTAGCGATAGGATAAGGAATAGCATTAGGCTTACGAAGTACAATACTGTAGAAGAACGCAAGTGCAGCATTACACAATTATTTCACAACGATGCTGAGCCAGTAAATTGAATATTAAAGTTATTTTAGGGAACCTTGTGTTTACGGTTGTGTATTTTACAAAGTCTGATCCTTAAAGAATGTGACAAACTACAGGAAAAATTTAAGTTTGGGGTTGAGATTAGAACTATTTTATGCAAGTAGAAACGGTTAAAGATCGAAGATAACGTGAAATAACTAATTTTCAATAAAGAAAGTTGATAGATACTTTACATTTCGTTTCACTTCTTTTATTTCTTTTCCTATACAACTCACTGAGCCATACTTTACTGTTGAGGACAAGTTCATTAATTCACACTCCACAACAAGGTTCAGTTTGATTCTCATGTGTGACTTGTCACCTTTTGAGAATGATGCCTTCGTTTTCGAAGTAGCGTTGGTGTAAATTCGTATTAGGGTAAAGTTTTTTCTTTGAGAATGTAAGCAGGGCATCCCCAACATTCGTTCAATGGCTGACTATCGAGAACCGAAGTCCAAGTCGCCTAGTTGAAGCAGTTTAGTGCTTCTTTATGCCCCTCACTTTTTTTGTTTATAGTACAAGATATACAGCATTTGTGTTTTGTAGTTTTCGGATGGATGTCGTGAACTCGTTTATTCCATTCTTTGGAGCATCATTCTTATAACTTTAATAAATAATCTTCTCTTGTCAGGTAAATTTATCTGACTCACAAAACTATGAACTTGAAACAAGTTTACGTGAATACAAGAATGTGCTACGTGAGTACAGACACCAGGTAGGCAGAATAATAGTGCGAGTAAAGGTAGCTAAATTTTACTCCTAGAGATCGCTGTGTTTAATTTAGCTACTGGGCTAGTTAAGGAAAGTGTGTACATGGAGGCAGATTACCAGTGAGAGAACAGTTTGGATATGTGGCTGTGTTCACAATGGTTAAGAGAACGTTGACAACAGAGTGGCCGTCTTCTAGCTATAAGGGGAGGGACATGTATAATTTTAGTACTTGTTTGCTGAAACAGCCGCCACAGAGACGATAATACTCAGTGAGCACCAATTTTCTTATTCTTTATACTATTTTGTATAGTAAAAGTACACAGTTAATTTTATATAAATAGAAAGCGCGTTCGCGCGCTGTGCGAGTTATAGAAACACGAGGAACTTTGTAAATACACGAGTCCGCCTCCTGCTTCTCCCCACTTCTAGAATGTATTTATCAATTCCTAAGTTCTTCTTTAACTCAGCATAGCAAGCGGACATTTTTTTCTTGTATAAAATAAGCTAAAGAAACAAACTGCATCGAAAAAAACAAGTAAACTTTGAGGATCGATTATTTAAACGAGGTCTAAATCTTAGCCGGTGTCTAGCTATTGTTTATAACACCTTTAAACAAAAGATTAACGCAGATTAAGATTTAGACCTTGTTTAATAACCGGCCCAAAAAGTTATACGTATCAAAACCGTAGATACGAACAACATTTTTCATAAAACTATTTCAATATATTTCAAATGAAGTCTACGATGCATTCAGCCCGAGTCAGTCAAAAGGCGTGTTGGATCTGCTTTATTTTACAATACAGTTTTGTTGTCTCACGAATGTTCGGATGTACTCCACTTATTGTAGGTAGTGTATTCTAAAGATGAGATAGAGAATTTAAGGAACAGAGTCACTGAGCAAGAGGATGCACTTGTTAGAGAGAAGGCTCAGGTATGAAAAGTACTTTCTTTACAATTCCGTGCACGAGATTTTGTGATTACAAAACGTTGGATTTAAAGCTCTTTGATGGATCCGCCTTACTTCAGGGTTCGTACGGTCATTAAAAAACCCCTAAAAAGTCCTTAAATTACGAAAAGCAAATTTTAGTACTCCAAAGTCCTAAAAAAACCCGTGAAGGTCCCAAAAAACAGCCGTGAAATTGATTGACTGCGAACTGAACTGAACTTGTTTTCCTTGAGGTTTGGATCGGAAAAGGAGGAAAAACTAGGAAACATTTCACGGACAAAGTCGCGATAGGTTTTTTTTTTGCACCGAGTGTGTCTCACTGTTAATTTCTAACTGTTAATTTTAAACTGTTTTGTTTAAGTTCCCTTCAAGCCTTCGCACTAGTTACCCCAATCTAGACCACTTTAAATAAGAAGCATGCATATATTGGAAACAGATATCGTGACTTCTTTTATTTTAATACAGAGATAGATAATTGTTGAACTGTACCATCTGATAGGTTAATACCTCTGGGCTGCGTGTCCAAGAGCTAGAAACTAGCTTGTCAGAGTTCAAGTCACTCGTAGATGAATACAGAAAACAGGTAGGCATATAGAGAGACTTGATAAATAGTTCAGCTCCAGCAAGTAAAGACTTTTATGACAGTTACAAGCCAGCCATTTGGGGAGATATTGTATGTCTTAAGTTAAGTTAGGGTGTTACTGAAAATTTGAGCCTTTCTTTGAAAAAAATATTGACATTAAGTTGATGTTTCCTAAAGAAAAAAGAAATTAAGCTCGCTAAAATGATTTCCTTGGTTTTGTTGCACAAAACCTGAATGTTCTCATCAGAAACTAATAGCTACAACAGAGTTACCTGTACGCCAGAGGGGTAGCTTTGTTTGTAACCATTAAAGTTTTGAAGGTGGAGTTAAAGTGAACCCCTCCCTCCTCATTGCTTCTCTATGTTGTAAAAATGTTTAATCCTTTTTGGGCTTTGTAAGCATACTACATATGTACAATCAAGGCAAAATATGAGATATTTTGGACAGACTCCTACTGTGTACGGTTCTGTTCTCTAAAAGGTTGCTTGACTAAGTAACTTATATTTGTAGGTCTTTTGTTTTTGCATAATTACTTGTGAGTTTCTTGTTCTTCCTATAGGCAGTACATAGTAAAGAAGAGATAGACAGCTTGATGAAGAGAATCGGAGAACAAGAGGAGTCTCTTGTTAAGGAGAAAGTTCAGGTTGGATTGGTGTGCTTACACAGGGCTACGTTAGGGATAGACTAAGAAGATTGATGTTGTGACATTGTAAAAACTGTTCTAAAAAGTTGTAGCAGCCCTCCCCCCCGTTAATATTATTGAAACGTTTTCTTTTTCAGCTGCTCTTATTTCAATATTCTTGTATGAAAAATAGCGTGATTAAAAAGAATTGCAAGTAACCTGATGCGTGAAGCAAATGTTTTCTTATATTTTCACTATATTTCACCTAATATCATAATAGAACTCTTCCAGTGTGGTTTTTAGTTTTGCCATAGAAATATATTGTAAGTTTCAAGAAAAGTGTTATGATAGTAATAAAGACAACAGTTATAGCAATTGTAACTAGAATTGTGATAGTAAAGTGACTAAAATTCAAAGGTTCCATTCGTTGGAATGATTTCATCTCAAGAACTGAAGCACTTTGAAATTTTGCTAGTGTAGTAAAGCTGAAATCAATTTGCAAACGTCTCATGCGTACAGAACAAATCGTTTCTGGTACAGAAAATACTAAATATCAGTTGCCACAACTATATGTCTTTATAAGATCTCTGTCATCTATGATTTCAGTTTTATTTAAATAAGGCCATGAAGGCATACTCTCTGCAAACGTTACGAGATACATGATTCATTCCAGGGTGTTAGCGCTTCTTAAAACTGTTACTATTGGGAAGCTCCTCACGAAGAATTATTTTTAAAGGAAGAATGAACACAAGTAATAAGAACAAAATTGTGTCGCTTGATACGTGTAGGTTAATACTTCAACCTTGCGTGTGGAAGAGCTGGAGGCTAGCATATCAGAGTACAAGACAGTTTTAGATGAATATAGACGACAGGTAGGCAACTGAGAACAATAACGTTATTAAAAGTTTAAAAACTGATGTAGTAAAAGACAATTCCAGGTAAATATTCATGTTTTACCATTTAAAAGCATAGATAGGTTAGAAATGTGATGCTTGAAAAGTAGTGTAGATGCTAAAATAGAATCATTTCAAATGGAGGGAAAGCAAGAGTGAATGGGAACAAGAACACACATAGTCAGATCAATAAGCAAAAGAAAATACAAATAGCATAACGACAGTAAGACACAAAAGTGAGTTATGAAATTCAGTTGACATGGTTTGATCCTCAAGAAAGACAAAAGTTATCCTCAGAGACCCAGGGGTCGTCCAGCGGTATATAAAGAAATGAATGGGCGAGACGTGCGACGGGGACAAAAAACTAAATAAAAAGAGGAGAACATTTGCTGACAGGTAAGAACACATACCCTACAGTGACACCCACGTGCTCAACCAGGACCCTACGGCCACTATAC
This sequence comes from Bergia puertoricense, assembly GCA_026167885.1. Classification (NCBI taxonomy): domain Eukaryota; kingdom Metazoa; phylum Cnidaria; class Anthozoa; order Zoantharia; family Parazoanthidae; genus Bergia; species Bergia puertoricense. Next base: position 8,387 of record JANSTQ010136899.1, read on the forward strand.
TATCCGTCCTACCTGTTTTCACTCAGTGACTTACAGAAGTATAGTGATTGTAGATACCCAGTATTCTTGCTTTTAGATTGAAAAATACTCCAGCAAGGGAGTTCTTGTTGTAGTCTTTGTTTATAGCTTCAGGGGAACCAACAGGTTGTGAAAACATCTCCCCAAAACATGTGTTCAATTTTCAAACAACTTCTAGAGGAGGAATATAGCTTTTGCCTATTCCGAATAACATAATTTTTCTGTTTATTTTGCGCTATCAGGCCATCCATACAAACGACGAGGTAGCAGAGTTGAAATCTAGTTTGAGAGAACAACAGGCAGTTGCTCAAAAATACAAAGAAGAAGTAAACGTGTTGAAAGGTAGTCTTAAACAAAAGGAAGAAGACATAGAGAAACACAATGTTCAGGTACAGATAGTTCAGCAAAAGCTTTGTTGCTTTGAAAGGTATAACTGTTTATGTAGGTAAACAACTAAAGGTAAATTTTAGAGAGGAGACCGATTTATATTAGCAGAGAGTTAGTTATGGGGATCTAGAACAATGTAGATGAAGAAATACCAAAAGCAACGGAAGTAATGGAAAAAGTGAATCTGAACAATTGAGTAAATTTAAAGATGGATAAAAAGAGGAGTGAGTACAAAGTTTAAGATAAATATGATAGGAATGTTCACGTAGATGGTACTAGATATGTCGAGAGGAGTAGGGGTGAAAATATAGATTAAGTCATGACAGAAATAGAGGTGAGAGTGAAAGTCGACATGAAAGATGATGTAAAGCTTATGATACCGATGCGTTGTAGACATGAAAGATAATGATGTAAAACTTATGATACCGATGCGTTGTAGACATGAAAGATAATGATGTAAAGCTTATGATAGCGATGCGTTGTAAAAGTTCTTTTTGAGCTTTTTGTTTCTTTATGACTTATAAATTGTGCTTCAGTGTGATAACTTTGCTGTAGTACCTTTACATAACGAGTTTTCCTTGACTGTGGATACACAAGTAGGTATCCTGTTCGTGTTTTATTCTCATTTGCGATTGGTAATGCATGTTGCTCTGTAACAATAGTTTCACTTCTTTGACAATTGTAGCTTTATGCTTGTTCGCAGCTGGAAGTTCATCTACCAGTGGTGTTACGACATCTCACCTTCCGTTACACGTAGCTTTTTACTAGATATTGATAAGATTGCATTCAATGTTGTGATATAGTTACCAATAACTTAGTTTTGAATATATGAGGCATTCCAGGAATAGTCCAACGTTGTGATGTAGTTACAAATAACTAAGTACTTAATGTAACAGGCATTCCATGCAAGAGGACAGATAGAGAGTTTGCAAGCCTGCATAAAAGAACGTAAGGAATCGCTAGACAAACAGATATCTCAGGTACGACAGATTAGCTGGATTTAATACAATACTTTATCGTTCTTCTTCATTTTACTAATCCTAATTAAATACTAGGCTCTCGTTTTCAGGTTAGCCTTTGAGAGTTGAGATAATCACAGTTGACCTATTTTTAGATAGACACTTTTATACCAAAACATGCTGTATACACTGAAAGAATATTTCAGTCTTCGAAGAAAATAGGTCTCATTAAATAGAAAGAATGCCAACGTTCCAATTTAATGAACTTGTCCCGGGCCATTTTTTATTTCGAATTTGAAGCCTCTTGGAGGTACGATCGCAAGTAATTAGCTGGGGTACTTCCGATTTTTTTCTATGGTGCAAAGCAAAACTCTGCTGGTTGTTTTTGAAGCTAATGCACAGTGTTCATTGATATATGTTATAGGCATCAGCATTTGAGGCAGAGGTAGCACACTTGAAACACAGTGCAAAGCAATATAAACGACTCATCGAAGTTTATAGAGGACAGGTATGCAGACAGTTTCTTGAGTCACAGTGTTAGCTTAAGTAGAAGTACAGGCGATAATTAGAATGACGGAAGGCTTGCTCGTTAAACTGATTGACAGCTCACAAGACTCAAAGCCTTCCAACTCTATTCGACTCAACCATGCAAATGCACATCAGGTTTTGCCAGGGATTTTATTTTGTACTGAACTGGGATCCCATTAAGTAGAGGTTACTTGAGACCACACGAGAATTGTTATTTCTTATATGTTTTTGTCTTTTGCTGCGAAGAGTTGGCTAGGTACTTCTTTTTTCTTTTCAGTAGTATCTCAAAACATAGAAAGTGCCCTGGATTTTTGGACACTGTTTATAAAGCACTTTTTAAGACGAAATCAATAAGCAAACTACACAAGCACGGTATAACCACACCAAATGACCGGATGTTGCATGCTTGCAACACCTTCCAGAAGTGATTACATGACACCGTCCCAGACAAAAAACTAGTGTATGTCAAAAATGTAACAAAGCGGCCGTAATTTTTTAATTTCACTGGGGATGGGAGCTGCGAACGGATTATCAGCCGAAATTACAGATAGCTAGCGTAAAATTCGTTGTGAAATATTTTGGCCTATTGTAGCAAGAAAGCTCGTTTTAACTACTCGCATTACCATCTGGAATGATACCTTGTGTCATGGCAAACTAGTGCGCGCTGATTGGCATACCTTTTTAACACATAACATGTCCGATCGCCTGGATTATCCTATCTTTTATACTTGTGAGTCAAACATGTCTTTGTTGTGTTTATAGACACGAAAATTCACGTTATACCTGAGCTTCTGTACCAGAGATTTTTCACCTTATCAGCAGCTTGATCAACTTTCCTTTAATCATACAGTTCAGCTTACTACAGGCAGAAAATAATCAGTTGAAAGCTACAATATCGCAGTATGAGAGTCTTGTTGATGAATACAAAGTACAGGTAGGTAGATCACGTGACAGATTGATAGCCATTCCAGTTCCAGTATGCGAGACTTGTTGATGAGTGCAAAGTTATAGGTAGCAGATCACGTGAAATTCAGAAGCGACTTTATAGTGAAGACCAAAATATTTTGCAGTCCAAACAACTATAATAATAATAGTAATAATATAACAATAGTAACAATAATGATAATAATGATGATAATGTCTATATCACTACTAATAGTAATAATTAGTATATACCACACAAGTGAATAGTGCTTTTCGCGCGTTCTGATTGGTTAACTCGGAGGTGATTAGCAAAGTACTATTCACCCCCGAGTAGCCGAAGAGAAACAAAATGGCTTCCCGTTTGGCTCGCGGCTCGGTAAATATCCACCACTATTCACCTCCACTTTGGTGAATAATTGTTAATAATTATGATTATGATGATAACGATAACAAATACATTTAAATAGTACTGTCTTTTACTAAATGCCCAAGGTACTTCACAAACTTAGACATGATAATAAACTTGAGCAAAAATAATGAATGACATTGTCAAACATAATAATTTAAAATTTAAAAAAATAAGATTTTGAGTGTCTATAAAATTAGAAACAAGAAAAGACTTAAGATTTTTATTTGAAAAAGTAGTAGAGGTGCTCTTTTCCTCCAATCAATAATAATAATAATAGTTATACTAATACTAATAATGTAGTTTTTGTAGTTTTTCCACAGAATAGTTAATCACCATTTAAAATCTTTGATTTCGTACATTTCTTGTAGGTGTATCATGCACACATATTTTTTCCACCCTGCCGTTGATACGGAAAATATTGTGGATGCATCATTTATTGTTTGATAGAATTGATCCTACTTGAAAATTTAATTGAGTGAAAAATTTTTACTGCGTCGGGAATGTAAAAGATTACAGTTATGCTAACAAATTGCTCAGAAATCGAAATTTCCCGTAAACTTACCATAGATTGAAAAATATCGTCGAGAAGCAGAAGAAGGGCGAAACCGTTTGTATGAGATGGAGCAGGATTCCCAGAGAGCTCAGCAGGAGAACGCGTTAGAGGCGGAGAAGGTGAGAGAAGTGAGGTGCAGGTCAAATATCGAACCTCGGACACGACCAACTAAATTCTGGGAATTAAGTTCATGATAAGATTGATGTTAATCTCAATTTAAAATTGAATGATTGCATTTGGATCGACCGAAACGTTCCTTTGTTTAGTGCAGGCGGAAGGAACGTCCAAAAGACGGAGTCGATTGGTTGAATTAAGCTCGATGTTTAATCTTTCAGTCGAACTTAGTTAAAATTGGGTCTTCCCAAACTACGGTTTAGTTCGTTGCGTCTGAAGTTCGACGTTTGATCATGGCCTAATACTTCTTAGAAACTCTTAAGAGCGACTAACGTGATCCTTGTCGTTTGTTTGATATGTTTTTATTGGGGAGTTAAATTTGTCTTTTGTTAGATTTTCACCCCTTAGTGGACGCCCTCTCCCTCTCCTTTTCGAGGATTTCATTTTTGGAGCTGTTTGTGTCAGATCTTCAGCTCAGCGCTGTGAATTTCGTGGACCATAAAATCCAAATCAAAAGATCAAGATAGTTGGTCCTTGGTCTTTAAGTGAATCATTGTTTCGTATTTACGCAGCCACACACAAAAGAAACATGGACACAACTATAGATACAAATATGTAATTAAGAATTACTATACTTATGAAAAGAATGTACCTGTTCGTTCTGTCACTTTTATATTAAATATCCTTATTTATCAGCCTCGGCCATCATCCTCAACCTCAACTTTATTATCTAGTTTGTATAAGTATAAGTTTACTTGTTTTTATAAAAAAAAGATAAATATCTACATTTAACGTGGAAGCACACTTAACTTTTACAAGCTAGTTTACAGGTGTTCCATGAAATACTTTTACTCAGTTCCAACACACGTTTTGGCTATGTATCAATTTTTTCATTTCAAGCTGTACAACGTTTTCTTAAATCATTGTTGTTGTCATTGTAATCTAATGGAGTTAGGTAGTTTTTAACTTTTGTTTTACAATTTTGAAGCTTTCTACCTGCTCTGTTTTTCCGAGGATGGTTATGTAGACCGAAAATGTCTATTTTGCATAATTTAGAACTTTCTAACCTTTGATGTTGTAAATTGTAAATGTAAGCTTTCCAGACAATCATCGACTCGTTGATTTGTTTGACAACGTTTGACTTATGATACGTTCATTTATCAGGTGAAATTCAAGATGTCACAAAGACTATCGGAACTTGAGCCTCTTGCCGACCTGCTGAAGGTAAAAACATTCCAAAGGCCATAATATTATGCATCTACTTAGGATTTCTCTCTCTCTAATGCCGTTGTGGGCTAAACCCACATAGTGCCGCCACAAATCTGCGCCACCCTCTCCTGTCCTGTTCAGCGTTCACCGCTTCCTTGAATAAAACAGCTGACGGTGTCAGGTCTTGAGACACCGAGTCTCTCCATCGCATTCGCTGCTTGCCTGGGCGTCGTTGCCCCAGTGGTTCCCAAAAAAGGAGGCGACGGGGGGAAGAGGAGGGGGGGGGATAGTTGAACATTAAAACAGAATTATAACCAACACGAACTCATGCGTTTCGATTCTTAACCCTGTTTCAAATGGTCGCTGACAGCCGATTGTAGTACAGGGGACCATTTGTCGTAAAACTCAATTTTATTTGGATTTACTCTTCTGCATGGGATAGGAAATAGACTTCGCAAGAGTGACAATGAGGAAGAAATTACTTACATACATAACATGTACAAGTTAGGCAAAACAAAGTGATATCAGTGGTTCCGGACACCAAACTGACCCTAACTTTTTATCGCCAAACCGCCG
>JANSTQ010136899.1:14163-24579 GCA_026167885.1 Bergia puertoricense
ACCCCATAACTTTTTATCGCCAAACCGCCGACCCCATAACTTTTTATTGCCAAACCGCCAACCCCATAACTTTTTATTGCCAAACCGCCGACCCCATAACTTTTTATCGCCAAACCGCCGACCCCATAACTTTTTATTGCCAAACCGCCAACCCCATAACTTTTTATCGCCAAACCGCCGACCCCATAACTTTTTATTGCCAAAATGCTGACCCTCCAGCTTTTTATTGCCATTTTGCCTTACTTTCTCTTTCTTTGAGTCGAAAGGTTTTGAAAATCTCGACATCAGACAGATTTCAACCGTTCAGTATTACACTGTAACTTTTTCCGAAGGAATGAGTTGAATCAAATGGGATGAATCGTAATCCATTTCCTTCTGAACCATCCTACATTTTATCCCCACAACACTTGCATCGTATTCTTCTGTAACACCATTCTATCAATTTAGTTGCTTATTTGGCCATTTCTCAGAGCACATGCTTGCAATATTTTCAGAGAGGTTGCTATTTTTATCGAAGAAATTCGTTTCACGTTAGAAGCATGCATGTTATCGTGACTGCCCCATTTAATCGACCATCAGAAGGCCGCATTGTCTGACCCCCTGGATGGCTTCACAGTACATTGACCAATTTGCGTTGTTTGTTTTTCACAGACGACAGAACTGCGCTTGCAAGAGTCACAAGACAGACTGTTGTCCTACGAGAGACGAGCCAGTGACCACACCAAACTGATAGCCGAACTTACACAGAAGGTAAAGATAGCAAGTGACACATTTTAGCAGGGCCCAGCCCACGATTCTAGGAGTTTTCAGCTGCTTGCTGGCTTCAGATTTTTTACTTCTGCTGTTAGTCGTCCAGATGTTATTTCGTTGAACATTTTAAATCAACGCTAAATGAAGTCATTCGAAAGGTTTAGCCTCATTCCCAAACTACTGCTCGGAGTTTGGTGCTGCGTGGTTACTCGAGGTGAGGCAGAACTTCATCCATCCGCCATTTGAAAACCAAGACCAGTTCAAAGGGGCTGTTTCATGGCCGAACAAATGGATTTTCTCGCTTTGAGACGTTAAACTTTCACGTTATTTATCCAAATAATTTCGAAACAAAACATCTCAATTCACTAAAAAGACATTGATCTGTCACTTCTGTCAAGGTTTTATGCATTTTAAACCATTTTATTACTTTGTGTTCCGGCCCGGGACATAAAATCTGCCAGACCTGAAGCGGACTACACTCAAGCTTAATTGCCTCTTAAAACAGACTATCCGTACCGTTTGCCTCTTGAAATACTTAGATTGGTATCTGAGCAGTGGCTGTTGATAGATATTTTAGCTTGAAACAGTTTTCTTGTCAATAAACCTTGAGCATGTGCATAATCAGTAAAAGAGCCCTTTCAGGTGCACAAAGAAACAGTGGAACGCGGCTGAGGATGAACTGTTGGGGCCAATATTGATTTTAACATTTAACTTTCCCTGTTCACTGAGCAGTAGGATAGCAACAAAAGCACGTTTTCACTCGATTGAATTAGTTCACCGGCAAGAGATTTTAACAGACATGATTTTTCGCACCATTTTTCTTTGTACTGCGATTTTAATTCTTTGATAAAGATAGGAAACCTTTAACAGTCTCGTTATGATAGTGAACGTTAAGTTCCCAATTTCTAGTATACACACAAACTTAAAAAAAGGGAAAATTTGTAAGTTCTTAACTTACAAATTTTTCCTTTTTTTAAGTTTGCTTTTTGCAAGTATGCGAGCTTTTTTACATTTGTCGGACACGTCACAGCTGTGAACAGCAATTTTGAACTGGAGGAGTGTGTATGTTATTTTCCAGGTTGAAGGGCAAACAGACCAGCTGGAGCATTTGAGAGAGAAACTGAGGCAGTCACAGGATGAGAATCGAACGTTTCAATCGAAATACGAACTGCTCGACAGAAAGCTGGGAGAATCAGAGCACCAGAACAGGGAGCTGTTTAGCGTGATTAGTAAGAAGGAGGAGTCTTTGAGCCATGGCCAGGTACGTTCCTTCCATGTATTCCCTTCCCCTCCCTTCCCCTCCCCTCCCCCCTTTCCAATTTTAGCCATCCCAGTCGGAGCCACCTCTTTCCTCTCTAGTTAATCGTCTCCACCCATGATGTATATGTCAGCATCTTCTGACATCACCGTACGAGATGAAGAACAGAGATTACGCAAATGAAAACCTTCCCTCTCTTTTGCGTTTAATTAAGGTTATCCTTGAAAACATTTTTTTTCTTTCTTTCTACTTTTCTCTCGTATGTTATAGTTTATCAATCTATTTTCTTTACCTTTTGTTTCTTTGAAGCATTTTAGTTGGCTTTTGTTGCTATGGCCGACCGTTTCTTTTTGATGGGAGAGGAATGGCAAGTTAAATATTTACAAACCGAAAAATCGAAAGACATGTTGACAAGACACGAAGTTACAAAGAAAAAGAGAAGAAGTGAAACAACAAAATTTTCAGCAAATGATTGCGTGAAATAAAAACCACCCATACCCCAACGGTATCAAATGGAGCGTCACTTGCTGTAAATTTGTTTTTGTCTGCAGCAAAGGATGGAAGACCTGCGAGCAGAGAATATTCGCCTCACTCACCAACTAGAGGCCTCCATAACGGAAGCCAGACGACAAGCGGAGAGTCAGAGAGAAAAAGCTGTGGCCAAGGTGGGTTTCCATTGCTCTAAAAACAGCAAAAACAACAGTTTATTTATTTGCACTCAATTGACAAAATTGGAAAAGACAAAGGAGCAAATTAAAGAAGAGGATGAGTGCTGGGGCATCAGAAGTAACATGGAGACTGCTCGAGTATGGAGTCCCACTATTACTTAAATATCCTGATCAGTGTTAACCCTTTCATCGCCAAACACAACTTCTGATGTGTTACTAAATTCTCCTAGACTGTATCCACGCTTCCTTTTAAACAATTTGGGAGAATTTCATATTAGATAACTTGCTGCATATGATCAGATCCACTATTTTCACAACCAAACAAATTATTTTGTATTGATGTTGTAAGGAGAAGATACACGTTGATAAACTGGCGAGGGGTGAGAGGGTTAAAATGGTCTCTTTCACTTCTGGTTGACTGATCGGCCAAGACGAAAACGAGACTGTTGCCCGGTTGAACGGTTCAATTGTCATTTACCAGTCTTTGACTACTGCTTCCATTGCTACACAAACCTGAAGGATGTTTTCACCGCCCTAAAGTTTCAGCTGCCGTCAGTCAACCACGATATAACAGATTAACAGCCTGCGTGTCAGAAGGCAACGGGAGCCAATCGCGAATCACAGATCTCTACACATTTACATTTCATGGTTGGACCAGCATCGTCACAACCACTGGAATGTGCACGAATCAAAATAAGACTTGATTAACGGCAGCTTAACATAAACTTCAGCCGACGATGAAAAAAGCTTCAAAGATTTACACAGTGATAAAAACGGCGGTAAAGTCGACCGGCTTGTCTTGTCTTGCTTTTTTTGATCGATGCTTCGCGTAACATTTTGATTAGATGGTTTTACATCGGTTAAATTTTAGATCTAACTATGGCACTATGTGACTGGTCGCAATCATTTGACCAGTGGACAACAGTAACAGACTATTAGCACTTTTAGAACGTGGTCATCAACAACTTGCGATTGGTCTTCACACTTTGACTGATGATAACAAATTGTAATGCTGTAATGCAACTATCAGAATATACAAGTCAAGAGCTTTTCGTTTGAATGGTCACATTTTGAGTTTCATGCACTTGTGAGGAAAAAAAATTTCTATACCAACAGTATTATTTACTCACCAAAAACGAGATTAATTGCTTGTTCAAACTTGTGTAGCTGTCATATCTTTACATTTCGTCCTTATTTGCCAAGATGCTGAACATTGAAATTCCCCTCGTTCCCAGGAACGCGCGGCACAGGCACGTATAACCGATCTTGAAGTCCAGTTGAGCCGAGCGACGGCATCAGCCGCACAACTCAAGAAGGCTAAAGACGAGGTGAGAACCTTTCTCCAGGAAACTAATATGCTTTATGCTTCCTACAGCAGTACATCAAAACTTACCCCCCCCCAGGTATTCTTTTGATTTTAGGTTTCGTTCATGATTAGATTTTACAAATCTGGACTTCATAAGCAACGTTCAAGGTTAAAATTTGCTAGTCTGTCGTAAACAAGGACAAGGGTTGTTAGAGAACAATTCTATACAAATCCGGGATCAATGGTGGTTTCTGGTCAATGACCCACCCACCCTTCCCCTAAACCTAAGCTTAACCTCAACCTTGACTCTAACTCTAATCTATAAGAGAGTAGATTGGTAGTTGCCCAGAAAAATCCAATGACAACAAATCTGTCTACAGTCGTTTAAAAAAACGTTGATTTGCGCAAAGGCCATACCAATCACGAAAGGATTTTTTTTGTTATCTACCACCGATTGTCCAGTACACAAAGCAAACAACATTTTAAAAAGCGCGAAACAAAGAAATTTTGATAATTTGGGTCAAGACCAGCTTAGCAACTTGCGAAATTAGAGGTAGAGAATTTTTTAGTGAAAGTGTATGGAGAAAATTGCCACCAGTTTATTTCTTAGAGCATTAATTTCCTAAAATAAAATAGTTAAGTAACACGAGAGCTGCATGTGAAATGCACACAGCTTGCTTCCCTTTCGCTCTCATAAACTCATTTTTCGGGTTTTGATGAAGAAGTAAACTGCAGTCTCTTGTGCCTGTCGTCAACATTCCTTCACATGAAACTCAGTTATAAACGATTGAATGGTACTTGAAGATAAGAAGAGGAAGAGAAAGTGCAGTTTTCGTGGATGTCGTCGCAGCTGTCATCCTGGTTTCGTATGTTCTCTAATAACCTACGTCAGACTGACTCGCCAACAGTACTGGCTACATCGTACTATCGTATATAACCGTTACTGACATAGCCGGTTGTACGACAGGCTATAAAGCAACCGCTGCAGGTCTTACCCTTTACCTGTCTAACCTCAGATGCTAAGATTCTTTTGCAGTTACAACGACTGTCTGTCCACTACTCTTCCCAATCATGAGTCAAAGAGACATGTGTAGATTAGGTCGTATCAATTGGGGGGAGGGGGGGGGTTAAATGGTAAATGAAAATTTAACGGAACGGGGGGGCATGCTATTTATTTGATATAGTATCTTAAATATCGCCCCCCCCCCCCCAACTCACAAAATATGATCAGTCCCTTAGTGTCTGAGGCGAGGATAACCTTTAAACTTGCCCCCTCCACAGGCCGAAAGACGATACAACTCTAAAATATTCGATATGCGGGACCGACTGGACCAGGCTAACAGCACCACACGCAGCATGCAGAACTACGTGGCTTTCCTCAAATCTTCCTACTCCAACGTGTTTGATGAGTTGGAGGACGGACGATGACACGCAACGATCACCAGATCTTTTCACTTTCTTAAATTTTCTTTCCTTTTTTATTCAAATATTTTTACTGACACACAATCATATATATGGAAGTCTTTATACGTGTTTTAATAAATATTTTATAGTATCTTTGTTGCCGGAATATTCCTATTTTACCTAGGACCCAGCTTTCAGTTTAGTGACATGTTTTTAGTAATGTATTAACAAGACAAAATGGAATAGTATCATTGTTTTATTTATGATACGGTGAAAACTAGTTGTTACACTTTGCTGTTCTTAATACTTGTTCCCTGTGGTTTTTTAAACTTGAACGATAATTCGTGCTAAAAGAAATTTTAGTTCTTTATTCTTTATGACCAGTTCAGTCACACCTTTATTAAACTATAGTTTGAAAACTCGAACGTAAGAAGCTTTTATGCCAAGCTCTGGTTTCTCTGGTTTTCTGGTCAGTGCCAAATGGCTCTATTTTGGCGCTGTTCAATAAATATATCCAATATTGGCTTTGTCCTGTCCTATTAGTATTTTGCTTTTACCCCAGCTGAGCTAGTTGGGTTCTGTTGCGAGGAAAAATAAGCATCTTCTAGCAAGTGCCGGAGAGAAGACTTGTAACAAAGGCTGTGATGTGTGACTACTCAGTAGGCATGCGTGAACTGAAGAAATAAATATCCGACATGCATTTTGAGTTTTGTCATGCAAATTTTTGAAACACTTTAAGCAACAAATATAACTTTTTGTTTACTTTTTGTAAATATACGAGCTTTTGCTGAGTCACATACAAATAATGCTAACAATGTCAGATTTTTTCATACATCTGTTCGGCAGAGAAAATCTCGAACTGGAAAAAATAAATCAAAAGCTAGAAACATCGGGGCTAATATTGAATCTGAGATAAACTAGAGCTTGGTTTGTTGGGAAGCATAAACTTCATATCTACTTTCTTTGCTCGGTGATGCACAGTGCAAACTGTAATTACAATTCAGTTTGCCAAAGGGCGTAAAACCGATCAAAGAAGACGTTACTTTTCAAGCGAAGTTTAGATATATGCGTGTTAGTGTTTGAACAAGACCAACAGTCTTATTTTGTGTTCCAAGGTTAGTCTACTTATTTGTATTTATATCTTGCATCTTCGCAATGTTTGACTTACTCGCTTCAATTGCCACATTCTTCTCTGTGTATCCATCTATTACTATTCGTGATCGCCGTTTTTGTAAATTTATATTTTTCTATGTATATACTTCACATATTTATCAGAAGTTACTGTTTTTGAAAAAGGTTTTCTGTGGGTCTTTGTATTAGCTTTGAAGCAGGCGTAGCTCAGTTGGTTAGTACGCGGCCTTCGGAGCTGGAGGTCCCTAGTTCGATTCTCGGTGACTCCAACGGCTTCGACTTTCCTCTGATCTGTGTAGCTTTAGCTTTAAATACCCGTAAAATGGAGCGCTGACAGAGGGAGGGGGTAAAGTGCACACCGAGGGCCACAAGTTTATCAGTTACCACAATTACTGTCATTTGTTACCCTCGTTAAAGAGAGTTGCTTTACCTTTACCTTCGACACTTCTTTAGATGTTTCGAAGGGGAATCACAAACCACACATCTATGTTTTATTTTGTTTTCAGTTGGTCATGTCTAATCTTATCGATGTAGTTAATGTCACCAACTTTGAACTTCGAAAATAAGCGTCCTGCAAGTGAATAACGGAATAACGAAAACTTTCGAACAGGAATAGTGGAATAATGAACACCTCACTATTCCTCTTCAGTCCCCGACTATGTTCGAAAACCTTTATAGCCTGAGATTGTTCCGTTAGTTTTTCGACAATTTGAGCTTCGTTGTTCTTATGTTTATAAAATTGTTCATTATTATGAGAATAAAACTGAAAGCGTGTTTTTATGTTAAATTCTATAGTTTTCTCCTCTAAAACGTTTTTTGTCAGAAAACTGCCAGTAAGGATTGAAAAGTTGTGAGACTTATTTGAAAGATATAAAAATCAACGCGAGATTACTATTGTTCTTTGGCCATAGTCATTGAAACTTTGGTACAAATAAAGTATGGTGTTTGTATTGTTGAAGGTATGGTTCGGTGATTCTAAAAGTCATGGGAAATATAATTGATTATAGTTAAATATTATACATATTCTAAATAGCGATGATTGAATGCGTCTAGAATACAATATATTTGAAACGAAACAAAACATGAATGGCCTCATATCTGCCGCGTGGACGAATTGTGTTGGCATTCTCCAATCGCTCCCGAGTCTTGGATATATCATGAGTTCACATCAGCGGGAAATCAACGCGAGATTACTATTGTTCTTTGGCCATAGTCATTGAAACTTTGGTACAAATAAAGTATGGTGTTTATATTGTTGAAGGTATGGTTCGGTGATTCTAAAAGTCATGTGAAATATAATTGATTATAGTTAAATATTATACATATTCTAAATAGCGATGATTGAATGCGTCTAGAATACAATACATTTGAAACGAAACAAAACATGAATGGCCTCATATCTGCCGCGTGGACGAATTGTGTTGGCATTCTCCAATCGCTCCCGAGTCTTGGATATATCATGAGTTCACATCAGCGGGAACTTGGCGATCAAGAAATTGGCGAACAGGCCAGGTATCTGTGCTCCAAATATATCGAGAATCGATTTAACCGTTCAGATGTGTGTATTTATATAAAACCGAAGAACAAACGACCTGAGGTCAAATTTGAAGTGACTTGCTCGCAAGATGTACTTGATACACTCTGTGAAATGGGCGAGCTGTTGGAGCAATCCTACCCACTACTCTTCAATAACGTCGTTGGGCAACTTAATTTCCGACTCAGCTTGGAACTGGTCGTGTGTGATGTGTTTAACCGTGTATGCGACCAAATAATCGCTTCGGGAATCAGCTGGGGTAAAATTGTAGCCTTGTACGCATTTGCAGGAGCACTGGCCTTAGATTGTACGAAACATGGGGACGCACGGCTGGTGAGATTAGTGTCAAAATGGATGGCGGTGTTCACTACGTCTCGACTTTGTTCTTGGATCCGACTAAATGGTGGATGGGTAAGATTTTACAAAATATTATTTTCTAAATATCATCGCATGTTTATGAATGTAGTATATTGAATGCATGTGCGTATTGGATGTTCATTTCCGTCCTGTGACCTGTAGTCATTGTTTGTGTGCAAGTTCCGATTTTAATATTAATGTCTCCCGCAGGTTGTGGTTTACACAGGAACAAATACTGCAAGAAATTATATTGATCATTTTTCTTTACAAACCCTAAACTGCGTATTATTGTATTTGTAATAAATAAAGACGCTATCTACAAATTCGTTGCGGAAATGATAATACGTTCATCGTAAAGTGTTTATTTTGAACCAGATCAGCAGACTGGTCTAACAGCGGAATGTTTAGCATTAAATACTTTGCCCATTCCATCGCATATTAACGTTGAATTGGTTTTGTATTTAAAATAACCCTGGTAAGCACCAAGATAATCTTGTCTTGTAAGAATTTTATTTTAAAAAGTTATTACCATGCCGAATTCTGTGCGCCCTGAAAGTCACCTTTCACTTTCAATGCATTCTATTTTGCTTAACAAAAAAGAAGATAGTTTGTTTTGTTTTCCTTTGTTGTTGTTTCAACACAACTTCAGGGCGAGTCGTTTTTTAATTACTCGAAAAACAAACATCAGGTTTGAGAAAACAAAATCTTGACCTGCTTTCCATGAACTACTGCCACTACTGTCATCTGTAAACATTATGAAGCGATGGCAAAGTTTGAATTTGTTGACAAATGTCAACATTTTCCCAAACGGCGTCCATATAACCAAATCAAAAATAATTTCACTCTTTCTAATTTTTTTTAGAAGGATGAGGCTGAAAAATGCCAGAATTTAAAAGACATGCTTTGAACACACGTCGGGCTGAAGCAAAAGAAGGAACGTCTGTTTTTCATTTTTACAGGGAACAGCTACTAAATATAGTGAGAGAGCAGTCGGCAATTTCGCATTACACTTTGGTTAGCAGGCGATAGCAAAGCATTGGGTGCTCATCGATTTCTAGAGACTCTTTAAAGTTTTTAAGTATTAAAATACTTAGACTTTGTTTCCTTTTCAAGACATTCAGTGCCATTTATTTATTGTCTTCTTCAGAGGATTCGGAGGGAATTGATATCTGACACTAAACTTACCCAACACACTTGCTTACTTCAGTAAATACAACTTGTTAAACTTCTTAAAACTTATTTTTTACGAGCCTAGAGTCCAGCAATATGCAACTGATGAGTAAAAATATCAGTTAGCCATATGAAATACAAAACCGTTTAATAAGATATTTATTAAATGGGTTTTAATACAAAAAATGACTGTAGAGAATCTAAAGCAACAGAATGAAATTCCGTGCACAAATGAAGTGGCTGACGATCTGGTTCTGTTTAATATGGCGATGTATTCATACGGTACACGTCATATTTAGCCAATCAAATTAAAATGCCGGAAAAAGCAACTTCGAACAGAAAATGGCTAACACATATATATAATAATGTAACGTATAAATTACTGTTCGTCTATATATTTTCATTGTAATTAAGTTTTTAAGAAATCATTTTTAAAAAGTTGTGCTGTTTTTGTGCGATTTTTTGTAAAAGTTTTGTGTATAAAATTGTCCAGTAAAATTTCATGATCTTTTTGCAGACTGAATATAAATATCACGTTACCAATACGATGTTATCGTCTTTTTTAAAAATATAACTGTTTTTGACTTAGATAATCCTAATCATTATATCGTTTATTATCAACTCCGCAATAGCTATTGATTTTTTTTAAACTTCTCCTTCCCGCCGTCTTCTCTACTGAGTAGTTTGTTCTTGTTGTTGTTCTTGTTACGTTTCGGCAACTCCTTGCCCTCTTCAGATGTTGCTTGTTTTGTCTTAGATCTGTAGGTCAATGTTTCAGTCGTTCCATTGCATGTGGGAGGTATGTTTGGTCCTTATCTAGACACTACTTTCTGACGTT
>JANSTQ010136900.1:0-13475 GCA_026167885.1 Bergia puertoricense
CCACTACCACTACCACTACCACTACCACTACCACTACCACTACCACTACCACTACCACTACCACTACCACTATCACTGCCATTGCTACTGCTACTGCTACTACTACTACTACTCACTACTACCTACTACGTCGGCTCAGTTATGAGACGCCATGTCCCTCGATCTCGCATGCAGTTGACCAGCTCTTCTGTTATTTCCATATATGTACTGAATTAACGTCGAGAGACACTTGTAACTCCCCCTCCCCTCCACCCCTTTCGTCTAAGGCCCTGCCGAGGGTTTGGCGTCGTTTACACGATACCAGTGTAAACAGGAACAGTTTTTCACGGCACAAAAAACCTTACCGATATGTGACATGCCACTTTCGAAAGCATTGCGTCTTACGTTCGAAACTGGAAGGTATAAACAGAAGGCCAATATCTGTGGTTTTTATGACAGCACGAGAGTTATCCTGTTGGTACGGGCATGGCTGTACCAACTATCGAGAAATTGTATATTTAACAGAAAAATTCTAACTATAAATTTAAAAAAAATATTGTTATGTCGGGCAGCCTTAGTAAATGACTCTACAATGTGACAGTAATATAAACGTTTTGGCCTGAAAATGCTGTAAATCGCGTAAAAGAAGTGTTCTGTTTTCAACATTTTCCGGGAGAGCATGTCCCCGAACCCTCCTGAGATACATGTACTCGCTCCCTTTGGCGATCTTAGTCTGGGCCGGATCAATTTTTACCTGCTTCCGCCGGCCCTGTAGTGTAAACGATGCCTTATTCTTTCGATACTCAGAGATGGTCCGTCGATACGACAAAATAATTCTTTCTTCCTTTATTTATTTAGTTATTCACTTACTTTTCTCGCGTCACCTTGCTTGGTATTTTCCTTCGTTCGACCGAGTGTGCATGCCAGTTTTTGATATAATATAACCGTTTTTATACTAGAGACGTTATTGTCGTCTATTAAAGACGTTAATATTATGTATTGTGAGGTTGATCATACCGCCAAGATATGTTTCAATGTCTCGATTTACACGGTTGCAGCGAAAATTTTAAAAAATAATTCTCGAGTCGGTAAACAGATGGTTTCAGTCTTGTTTCAGTGCCAACAGGCCCCAAGCCTTTCTTATCTGGAGTTACGGCACGGTTGGCAATAGGAAATACACACTAAACAAAACTCCAAACTATAGAGGACTGTGAATGTTTCGCCAGGAAAGAATCTGTATAATGAAGGAAAATGTTTAATATTCAAATAAAGAGTTCAAGTGGCTTGCTTCTTTCAGTGATTGTAGTCGACAATAACGGAAAGAGTTTTCCTTGAAAAGGTTGCGTTCATAAAGTGACTGTTTTTATTGTCAGCTGCCCGCGGAAATATGGAAACAACGTAAGAGATTCTAAGAAAATTATATATAAAAAAAATATCTTACAAGTCATAATACAAAGTCCTTTCAATTCCGTTATGCTTGTTGGAAACAAATTGGCAGTAATTAAGAGCACTCTGTGACGGAAAAACAAGGGAGTCTGAAACGAAAAAAAGCGGGTTGCCGAGACAGAGAAATCCGAGAGTGCAGAACATTAGACAATACAAAATTTCAAAGAAAACATTAAACAAAATCAGAGAGATTATAGAGTGGTTTGATTTTTCCAGCCAGTCTGTCGTTTTCAGTTTGAAGAAGACTATTTATTTTAAGAAAATATAATAAAGCTTTAAAGAAATAAAATAAGTGCTTCTCGTGCCGTGAAGTGATTATTTATTTTTCAATCACTCACGGTGTTGATATTTTTGCTTTTAGCAGCTGAAGTTTTTCATGTTTAACAGCGGAACTTTTGCTTGATCAAAAGGCACCGTGCTAATAAACTGACAAGCACCGACAAGCCGGCAGAACGCAGTTTTATCAACTTTCAATATATTAATTTTATTTGTACTGGCTAAGGTTAGTTCCTGCGGAATAAGCGAATCGGATGAACACAAACAAAGTTGTTGAATTTTGCAATCAGGTTTTGTCAACAGTTGTCGGGTAGAATTTAAAACAAACTTGACTGATTTGATATCACTATGAACGAATGAACAATCCACCTCCACTGTTCAGTGTTTAAGTATCCAGATAATAACCGTAAAGTAAATTTGAAAATATCAGAAATGTTGCTTTATCGGTTTCTAGAAAAGCGAGGAAAATCCACAATGACGTCAGTGAGTGGACGAGCAACAAACAAAATTAAACTATTTGACTGCTGCTTGCAAATTTAAAAACAACCCTGCAGATTTTTCTAGATCTACTGTCGGATCATTTGTAGCTAACAGTTCGCTAGGAGTCGAATAATCTTATCTTAGTTTACGCAATTGTATTCAGAGCTTTGGCCGTTTAAGTTTTTAAAGCAAGCACGCACTAGGATTACACAGCGCGCACGGGTATCTTGATGCGCAAGAGTGTGTCTGTGTGTAGTGTGCGTGTTAGCTTCTATGCGTGTGTGTGCACGCGTGTGTGCGCGCGTGTGTGGAGATTTTCAAGAAGGAGCGGGAGAGAGCGAGCTCGTGATATCAAATTCGACTCGTGGCTTACATTTAACCCAAACTCTTGTCCAAGTTGAGTTATGCTCGACGATAACTGAGTCGTTTGCAAAGAGAGAACCTTGCGGGCACTTACCAAGGTGAAACTGTTGAATAGTGCGATATCGGGTATACCTTTAATGTTCTTTTGACTTCGTAATTCCAATAAAAATAAATGAAACTTAGCCCCTTTTCCCCTTTTTTTTGCCTAAAATATCAGAAACTGTCCCAATCCCTCGGTGTCTACTGGCCCCGGTAACCCCATCCACTTAACTTAAACTTGAAAATCCGATATTGTATTATCAGCACGTAGACTTCGCAGTATGTTAGATATTCCCAGTCAGACACTGAGATCTAGAAGAGTTTTGTCGTTGTTCGTCATTCTCAATTTTAAGAGTCGATCCCTTACAATTAATCACTCAGTGTTAAGTCGAGGGTAGTTTCCCAGTTTCAACCGTCGAAAACGGACATTCCATGCCAGAATAACAAACGGAACCTGGTAAATTCCCACCCCTACCTCTCTCCCTCAGACTTTCCATTATACGAGCATTAACTAGGGGTTCCTAGTTAATGCTCATGTAGTTATTTGATTGTCATTGCCAGTCCTAACGACCTGATAATTGGGCCAACCAAGGCTGGCTAGGTACTAACAACTTTCACTTCCATGTACACCCTTCAAATAAAGCCAAACCCTTTCATCAGTTCTATTAAAATTGATCCCCTCAAATAACCAACTTGTAACTAAAAGCCAAACATCAATCAAAACAAATTAGCAACTTTCTAAAACACATTCCAATTTCCATTGACTTCCTTTCATGGTTGCTAAATTTATCGAAATAACAGAAGTTGAAGTTTTCAAGATATAGCTGGACTAGGATTGACTCCTAAACCACTTTGTGTAATAATGATATTTCAAATTTGGTGAAGTTTTTCCATCGACACTCGTTTTTTTACTCGTTCTTATAAATACAGCCTTTTGTATTTTGTAACTTTTTAATTTTTTTTAAAAAAAAACTGGCCGCCCCATTTTGCAGGAAAAGCCAGCTATAACGGACAGACTTCGTCGATGTTCTTGGCAGATCGAGTTTCTGTCTTAAACCAACAAAAGCCAACTTTTGCGGACAAATATGGTCGGAACTACGTGCGAAAAACCAGAAACTTAGGGCATACAAGGACACATGAAAATAGGGATATCGGCTAAGCCGCCCTTGCGCTAAAACAATCCTTATCACT
The DNA here is from genome assembly GCA_026167885.1 of Bergia puertoricense. Lineage (NCBI taxonomy): Eukaryota > Metazoa > Cnidaria > Anthozoa > Zoantharia > Parazoanthidae > Bergia > Bergia puertoricense. The sequence goes on from JANSTQ010136900.1 coordinate 3,775, forward strand.
TGTTTCATTTATCCAGTAAATGGCCTTAGCAACGAGAAGACGTATTGAAAGCATGCCTCCTACTTCTTAAAGTTGCTGATGATCAGGAATCACACGCGACTTAACTCCTAAGAGGTGGTTTGCCACTGCAGTTTCCTTTGGCTTTGAGCAGCCAATGGTTCAATTGACGACTTTCTTGAAGAATGACAAACTATATATATATATTTATCCTGCCGACTCAAAATCTAGGTGAGCTTATGTTTCACAAATAAATTTTTTTAAAAGCACAAGACGACTGTTTTAGAGCCCACAGTATTCGCGGTGCGGTTGCTCTGTGGAAAGTGGGAGCAGGTGTTTTATGGTGGCAGGTGAAAAGTTCGATGTTCACATCAGAGCGAGCGGCTGAGCGAGTGGGAAACCAAACAAAAATTATGAAAGAAACTGTTCAAATGATTAATATAGAATTCGGCAAAGGCTTTCTCTTTTAATGATAAAATAAAACTTCGTTATAACGACTAAACATCATGTGTTTCATCCGATTTTAATATAAATGTTCCATGACTAGAAAACAAATGACATGTTCCTTTCATGGAAATCAAACAAGTGTTAAACATAGTCAAAAGAAGTGAGTTTTAGTTGAGCAGAAATATGTAATTAGTCTAATCTGCTAAGCCAAGGATTTATCTTTGGACAGTTCTTTTTAAGTTGAGTAGAATTGCACTTGTCTTGGACATGTCAAAATTACACGAAGATTTCTGAGTTGTGACAAAGTTTAATTATGAAAGACCGCCCTTATAAAAACATGGACGAATAAATCTACAGCGTGGCTTCCGTGCAGCTTTTGTAATTTGTGGACTCAAAAATAGAATAAAAATAAAAAAGATTAAAGGAGGCATGGTTGAAATGAATTAGCACTTTACTCTGACACGAATTTTAAAAGAAAAACGAAAGACAGCTAAAAGAAGCAAGCGCATTGTTAATGTTTTCAAGTGTGCCCTGGTTTTTCGATGCGAATTGAAAAACTTGGTTTTCTCATAATCCTCTTGAGACTAAAGAACATGGAACATGCTGAAAGCTTTTCACATAATACAGACTACTATTTCAAGTGTCTGATAAATATTAAGGTCATTTCAAGTTTGCGGATAAAACTCAACAGCGATAAAAACTGTGGTTACAGAGCCACTTAAAACTAAGTGCTCGTGTACACGTAATATTTCACACGTTGTACTTTCTTTCGGATGGCTAAAGTTTCGTCAATAAAGGAAATTAGACTTGATCTGTTCCAGCTCTCAAATAAAACTTAAACTGGTAGAAGAAATATTCTAGCATAAATTCTCGAGTATTCAAACATTCGATCTACATGAAGAAGTTGGTTTCTCTCAAGGTAATGGTTCTTGCCAGAACCCTGTGTCGTTGAAAGGATTTCTTAGCAGGATATGGAATTTGGAGCTCTGTCACTCAACACCCTTTATTGTGCCAAATACCAACAATGTAAATAAACAGCGTGAACCAAACGGTGTTTTGAACTGGTTTAACAGCAAGCCATGCTGAATTTATCTCTCCGTAATATTAATTTCTACCTAAACCTCTTTGGGGTCAAAATCCTGAATTCCCGGATAGCAAACAGCTTAGGCGTTATAAAATTTCGCACTTGAATAAATTTCAACATAAGAAGTCTTTTTGAAAAGTCGATCAGATGAGACAAAAGCACGCAAATTGAACGATTTTCGAGTTTACATAATCGTAACCAAACAATGCGGCATCAAAAGTTGCTCTTTTTTTAGACAAAAGCGCTCGATGTCATTGGCTTTTGTCGACTTGCTGTCAAAATTGCTGTCAATTTAACTTGACAGGCGGGGTTAAAGGAATCAAGCGAGGTGAATTGAGCTTAGTCAGATTGAAGAGTGTGCTATATTTTAGACCGTAATTGGTGACTGGCGTTATGAATGAACATCGCCGATGCTTTTAAATCTTCCTTATGCTGATTGAAAGATTTGTCTCCAAAACAAAGGCAAGCTCAAGCGTTTAGTACCATCGATAGAACTTCCTCCTTCAAAGAAAACTTGGTTTTGGGCAAAGATCGGCAGCTGTCTGGTGAATGAAAACCACCCACTGGGCCCCTTACAAGCTGGCTTGCATAAATTTCACGCGCAACGAATGCATTTTACATAAACGAAACGTTTCTCCCAGAACAGGAATAAGAACGAAGAAGTGCTGAGAGCTTGAAGGCAATTAAGTGAGCAGCAACTTAGTTGGCTCAAAAACGGGAAAAAAGTTTCAAATGGTTCAACAGTGTGCTGGATGTGAACTGCCGATCGCAGATAAATTTCTTCTCAAAGTTCTTGATCGAGTATGGCACGTGAACTGTGTCCAGTGCTGCGAATGCAAGTGTACTCTCACAGAGAAGTGTTTTTCTCGCGAGGGAAGACTCTTCTGCCGAAAAGACTTTTACCGGTAGGTCGAGTTTAGCATCTTTTCTGAAGTACGATGCAGATTTAGCTTGAGTGACCTTGTATCTTTGAGTTTGATCTTTCCTATAAACAAACTTATTCTGAGTTTCGAGAAATTTCACAGTAATCACACAGAGTAGCGGAAGACGATAATGCCAAATTACATATTCTAATTTTCCGTTTCATCGCAGGCGTTACGGAACAAAGTGTGCTGGTTGCACTCAAGGAATTTCGCCAAATGATATGGTGCGTCGGGCAAGGAATCTTGTCTTCCATGTTGACTGTTTCATTTGTTCCGTTTGTAAGCGACAAATTGCAACGGGTGACGAGCTCTACTACATTGGTGACTGCAACTTTATCTGTAAAGAGGACTTTTACAACACTACCAACATCACACAGACAGGTACTAAAGGTTTGTTATGGATATCTCGATTTGGATATTTAATTTTAATGGATCTAATTTCGATGTGTTGATACTGTTTTTCCTTTACAGAATCTGAGAAGGATTTAGGTTTCGGATTGGATGACGATCTTGAAGCCGCTTTGGGGGGAAAACGGAGAGGACCACGCACCACTATCAAAGCAAAACAACTTGAAGCACTGAAGTCTACCTTCGCAGCTACACCAAAACCCACTCGTAATATCAGAGAAAAACTCGCCCAAGAAACGGGGTTGAATATGCGAGTGATTCAAGTCTGGTTTCAAAACAGACGGTCGAAAGAAAGAAGGCTTAAACAGCAAGGTTCAAGCCAGCAATCAACTTCTCAAAATCGTCCGTCACGCAGCCACCGAAGAACGCGTTCAACTCGTCTAGATAGCAGCGATTCACTTGAAGAAAACCAATCTATCAACAATCCTCATCTTCAAGATTACCAGCCCCAAGGCAAGTAGCTAAGCTATTCCTCTGCCAAGTTTAAAAGACTCTTACTTGTTCTGACTCGCTTAAAATGTCTAGTTTGAAAATTTACCCTGCTTCTACGTAAATGTAGACGGTCACAAACCGCACTCTGAAATATTTTATCCAATCACAGCAATTTGGGGAATTGGTTATAGTAATATTATTTAATTTCAAAAAGCACTTCAGATTTGTTTAAAAAGCACTCGAAGCTCTTGATAAAAGAAAAACAGATAAGCTTTTCTAAGATTCTGAAATTTCTGCGATGGTGGCGCGTCGCTGGGAGAGATCATGGGACGCCAAAGAATGCATACTCAATTTGCTTTCATGGAAGTGGTTACGAAAAGAAACTCTTGTTTTCAGTGATACATTGTGTAATTTTATTTTCTTTAGTTACGCTTTCTTCATATTTAAATTACCGTGCGGTATTTCGCACTTTTAAAACGTGGCTTTTCCAAACAGTCATTTACCTCAAACCCAGTTCTTTCAAAACCAAGGACGCACTGCTCACGGTCTTACATTTGCCACAACTCGACTTGACGATTGTGGTCGATTGACAATTAGCTTGAGAAATTAAACAGCTGTGCAAAGGTTTGTTGCTTCCCACAAAACAGAGGATAAATTTGAAATTAGCTTTGCCAGATTTTATTTTAATACCCATGTTCCGCGCAATAGAAAAAGCTGAAAGAGACAATACCATGCAAAGTTGGTCTTCAACGAGAATTTGTTAAGTGCAGAAGAAGTTGCTCTTTTATTTTCGTTGACGTTGAAATATTGATTGTGCTGCTTTTATTGCACGGAAGTCGTTATTTGACACTTTAGGGCAATAAAAGTTTTTTACTGGTACATTTTGTCAAATCGTTCACTCATTTCCTGCAAATTTTGCCCAAAGACGAAGGCATCAATTTCCCGGGCGACCGTGCCATTTAAATTGCCAAACGCCGAATGTTCCATATGGGACTAATAGATTGGAAAATTTACTTTACCTTTTAGTGCTATTTACTACAAGTCCACATTCAAATTTAGGAGCATGTTGTGAAAATAGAAGGCTTACTGCTCTAGGAGATATGCGGTCTGTGCGATAAAATCGCCGATGCTTTTAGTTTTAGTCCAAGTGTATGTTGCATGCACATTACATCCATTGTACGAAAAATGATTTAGTGATTTACAAAACTGCTTCAGGGCTGTCACGCCGCTCCGACTGTGTGGCTGTGCACTACTGAGTTGTAAAGTGTTACGCTCCCAAATGTTATTATTTTGTCAGCTCTTTATAAAACACAGTTTTAAGATGCTTTAGGATATTGCTTCTTTGTTTGGTTGTTTGTTTTCGTGTTTCTTTTCATAATAGAACAGTATTTGCCTGCTTGCTTGAATGACTTGAAACCGCGATTATGAACTTTGCATGCGAAACAAAATGGATTTACAGATAGATTTTATCTCGAAAGAAGCCTTTGCTGTATATGCTTGGCTTAATTCAGGTCCGGCGAAATTTTAGCTTTTTTTTGGCATGCTACAATGGAGATATCTTCTTATCGGAAATTACAGGGCATCATGGGGCAGATGAGAATCGAGTAATCCCAAAAACTAATCCCCAATATCGCTTCCTTTCTTGTTCAATAGACATTACGGTTTACGTAACAACTATTAAGTTCATATTTTCGAAAAGTTTACAAGTGATTGATGCTTGAAATAGTACATGAAACGTATTGACAGAATAACTTAACTTTTGCTTCACTCAATCTCACTGCAGTAAATATTTCCAATGGAATCTCTATTTTGCATTTTTTTTACCACAATACACATACAAATGCTAAATACTAAACACTGTGGAACAAAAACAATACCGTAGCGTTGGTTATTTTGAATATAGAAATATTTGTTTCAAACTCAAATTGGAAAATACCAGAATTTTGCAATGGTACTTTGAAAATTGATTGTATTCATGCTACAACTTAAGATATTTTTTTGGAACACGTTTTGAAAGTAATAAAAAATCACTTGTTTTGTTCTTGACATAGATTTGAAAGGGAATAAGGTTGCTGAAAATAGGCATTGGTACTTCAAGGCTACTTATTTTATTTGGTTTGAAGAATTCTTGCAGCCCTTTTTTTATTCTAAGTACTGTAGGGGTTTTCTGTGTTATCGTCTGTATATCTTAGTGGACATGATGAGTACAATAACCAGTTTAATATCTTCCTATTCATTGCAGATATTCCAACTCATGTCCCCCCAAGTCCTCAGTACCTATCAATACCAGTTTCACAGTATAATAATGGATACTATTCAAAATCTGATGTAGTATCAGAAGTTATAACTTCCATGAATGCTACTGAAGTACCTCTGAGTGGATACAGTACAAGACCATTAGGAGTTGCACCGCTACGTAGCAACGGTTCCCCTGGTTCTACCTTAAGCTCGAGCGAACATTTTAGTCATCACACTAACAACAGTGGTGCCAGTGGCCAGACGCAGAATGCTCTCATAAATCCACCTTCAACCGAAGTTTGGTGAATATGTACATCCATAGCTAGTGAAAGAAAGTTGTATTATTAAACATTGACTTCCTTATGACATATTTATCAAGAATATAAACGGTAAAGTTATCAGAATTTCTTGGGACAAAAATCCAGCTGTTAAACATCAAAGGAAGGTAATCAACCAAAAGTTTAGAAGACTACGTTTGAAAATTCCTTTGACTTGTCTATGCAGGTTTCTGTATCTCCAAAATTATAGAAATTTTTGAAATTCAGTACTAAAAAAAGATTCTTAGGGCGAAGACTGAAAGTCGGATGAACACAAAGGTCTAATCAAGACGTGTTATCACAAACACCGCTCATGGTTATCTTAAAGCCGGTCTTTTAAACCTAAATTTCAATAAAAGTATGCCCGGAGGCTAAGCATTAGTTTTTGTTTCTTCTGCAAAATTGAGCTTCGGCTGGAAACACGCTTGAACTCAGTTGCAGATAGAAAGGATAAAAACAAATCTGTGTGGGATTTCGAAAATGATTTGTTAGCGATAAACATGACAACACGGACAAAATTAATAGCGAGGTTTTTTATTATTTATAAATATTGGTCCAAACTTCGCTTTCTGCTCTGAACGAGACCCGTGTAAAGTTCTTTATCTACTGTGTGTATGCGACCAACCTACAATGTTCATAAGCTACTGACAAGATTTTCCATGGATTCTACAGTTCTTCAACTTTAAACTGGTCAAGTGTCAGTGTTTAAATTAATTTTCGCAGGTGAACCTGGAAAGAACTGAGTAAAGATACGAAATGGTGCATGATAAATAATGAAAAATAAACACAGCCTATTTTAGCCACGTGTTATTTTATTTGAGCCACGCGATGGCAATTCTAATTTGACAAGCAGCATGAAGAAATGTCAGTTCCAAACCCAGAGGATTTAAAAAGCCTTCATGCAGCTGGAGAGTCGACTGAATCGAGTCTTAAAATTAGACGATACGCCGAGTGGTAAACAAATATGAAATCGTAAACATTCTTCCCTCTGGCACCTTTGGTTCTCCGCTTAGGATCGGAAAAAAGTGTCCTGGCGCTATCTTTTGAATTGCCTTTGTTTTGTCCAAGTCTCCTGCATTTTTTCTTCGGAAAATTTCGCTTCAAAACAGGAAGGTTTTAGAAAGTTTTCAGTACTCCAGCAAAGAGTATGTACCACTGATCGGAAATCCAGTTCTTTCTATTTCGCGTGGGAAAAACAAAGAACAGTGACGGCAAAGGAGCTGGAGCATTGTGGCATGTTTGCTCGTTTTTGGCGGCCATTGTGGCTTGTCCGCGGGGGATCGCACACGCACTGCAACACATGTCTTTCACGAAGCTAACCGCCCAAATAAAAACCAAAACAGGCTTCTGAGACTCATTACTAATGCGGGAGTTGTGTGTTTTAGGGACAGACGTCAAGCAGCGCTATTGAGCAAGAAAATTTTGTTGAGTTTAGGCGCGTAGGCAGGAGGCTAATGATAATGCGCGTACACATCCTTAGTTTCCTCCTTGTTTTAGCGCTTAGCTTTTGTGAGGTCTTTATTCTTGTTCAGTGCCTCCGGTCAGAATATTTGTGGTTGCTTACATTGAGTGATCATGAATCTGTAAAACACCCGTCACTTTTCTTTTCATTCGGATTTGTTTTCCAATCAGCCAAAATGTAAACTAACATAACAAAAGGTTTGGAGGGCAATCGCGCGTTGGGCGGCCCTCACTTTCGTGCAGTTTTTTTCGGTGTTTATCCAAATTTATCTGCAAAAGCTTGAAACATGTCCCAAATTAGTTGTCACAAAACGAACATTTTGTCATTGAAAATAAAGCCATCGAAGAAACGGTCTGCTGAACATCTGCTCGGATACAACAACTTCCATTCAGATTTTTCGTCTACGCTTGTTTTAGCTTTTCAGTAGAATTGAGATTGATGTTTTGTACAGTGTTTCGAAAAAAGAATTATAAGCTATCCTAAAAGAGACATGAATATTCCGAACAGTTGCTGTTTTTTGGTGTGTATTAAACAGTATAGTGTTCAGTAGTGGAATTAGTTTTCATGTTGGTCACTGAAAGTGAGTTTGCCAGGTTTCCTTAAATCTTTTTCGCTGTTTGTTTTCATATTTTAAAATCTTAAAATACGCACAACTTTTGAATACCAATTCATGTAGTATACACATTTTTTATTGCCGGGGAATTTAGTACAGCTGTCTCCACTAAACAAGTTGTGAATCCTTTTTCCACTTGTGTATATAATCGAACGCTGTTAATTTCTGACAAACTTGAGCAAATATTCTTCTCATCCAGGCGCAAGGCTGTATAAATTGAAAACTTCTTTACAGTTTACCAGGTTCTGATAAAACTAATTGTACTTTTTTTTGGACTATGTACTAAAGTTAATATTTCGCTTCACGTTAACGATATTGGGCGTCTCTCTGTGTGGTACCGCCAATTTATAGTGAAAATCTGGAACTGTCATTTAGGCGAAATGTATTTGGAAATAAACTGAGAATTTTTTACGTGAGGAGTAAAATATAAAATTACGCTCACGTTTGTGCGATCTGCCGATAACAACGCTGGACTGGGATGATCAAACAGAAAACTGGTCTTTTAAAAAAAAATATGTGTCTACTGAATTCTTTGTTTTAAAGAAAAATGGAGACGGTTGTTAACATAATCTTGCATGGTTTGCATTAATATTGAAACGGCATTTCTATCGACAAGGCGGTCTGTTTTGGTGCGTGTGATCTTTAACAATCGCTCCACATGAGCCGTGGTTAATGTACTGAATTATGCAAGTTCAAATAGGAGGAAAGACTGTTATTACATTTTACAAAGCACAAATAAATCATTTCTGAGAATGATTTCAAAAGCGGGTAGCTGTAAACTAGATTTATTTGCATTTTTAGAACAGCGAAGAGATGGGCTTTTAAAAACCTGCCAGTTTTACGGTGAGCGACTTTGAACAAAGACAAATAGATTATGATCCGAATAATAAATTTAAAAAATGCACAAATTAGTAACAATATTATATGCATGGAACACACCTCCATCATCTGATTCCCATATGGTCTAGTGGTTAGGATCCGGCGCTCTCACCGCCGTGGCCCGGGTTCAATTCCCGGTGTGGGAAGCTTAATATTTTTTTTTTTGCGTATTTTGCATTTAATGTTATGAATTTTTCCCCTCGTGCTTTTACACTAAAACTCTAATTCACAATACTGTTTTTCAAACAGGGGTTGAATTGCAAGTTAACTATATGAGATTTAAAAGTATGAAAATATAAAAAATATTAAAAAAACGGCATATGTTAAATGACCTAACATTTTACTTTTAATTTTTAAAAAAATATTAAATAGTATTTAAAATTCACAGACAAGTAATTGATTTCGACTGTGGTTAAGCCTATGGCTATAGGCCAAATGAAAACAGGGTTTTCCCAATATTTTCCTTTTTTCCGTAAAAGTTTCTAGGCAACTGATGACAGCTGTCGATATTTCGCAAGTGTGCGATTTTTCTCATAAAGTCTTTAAAGACTAAAGTGAACTAAATTCAGTACAAAGCTTTATTTTCATGATTTCTGTCAGTATTTTGGCTTTTGGAAATCGTAATTGTGACTTTAATTTTAAAAAATGTTGTATAAAGTGCTATAACCGCAGGCTATAATCCTCATATTATTTCGAAAAACTGTATTATGTATCGATCAATTCGAAACTTCAACATCCCCCCCCTGGGCAACCCCCAGGCATTTGACAAAAGCATTTTCCCGGGGACCGAGAATTTGACGTTAGGAAGTGCCCGGGGGGCCGGGAATTTGAACCAAAGGGAGGGGGAGGGCCGGGCATTTGAACAAACAACGAAATTTTAAATTGCATCTATTCGTTTTTC
>JANSTQ010136911.1:0-13473 GCA_026167885.1 Bergia puertoricense
TAAATTTCACTCGAAAAATTTATATCGCACTCACCGCTACGCGGTTCGTGCAATATGATTTTTCTCGTGAAATTTAATGTGGAATACCCGAGTCAGGCAATGAATTTTCCTATGGAATGACTATATTCAAACGATTTCATATTTAATTTATCTAGTTTAGTTATTTTCATACTTATGTTGTATATATCCTTTTAGTTTTTACTTTTTCCTTCAAAGGACTTCACTGAAAGTCGCCTCAGTGAGGGAACTGTCCTGTTTTTGTTATTATTGTTACTTTGGAGTCATACATTGAAAAGACAAGAAAACAGTTCAGCCAAAGTTAGGAAAATTTTTAAATATGGCAATAATTAAATCGTTCCACAAGAATAAAGAATTTTGGTAATATTGCAATGTTGCTCTTTCTTGTAATAGACGTAAGTAATAAGTGAGGCAGTATTTTTCCTAATTTGGTTAATTTTAGATGCTAGCTTTGATTAATTTTATTTGAACTTGAGCTTGCAGTTACTCAAAATTAATCCCATGTGCTTTTATTCTGAGACTGTTCGTTACTTGCATGTGTTATTGGTCAAAGCTTCCGACAGTTTTCTGCTAACATCACTCTCAAGAAAATAGACTTGACACAGAAGTCATGTAGCAACAATTGAATTTGCTAATTCAAAAACTAAATCACACGAAGAACGCTCAAAAATCCCAGATTGGGAAAATTCCCCCTCAAATTGGAAGCATGAGCGACAAGTGGCTTGAACTAGCGGTCTCCCGTTGCTCTAAATCTTTGCAACATCGCAAAATTACGCCACTGCTTAACACGTTTTGCAAAATTGCCATATTTTAGACTCGGAAAATAATTGCCGGTTTAGAGATCTTTATCTTTGAATTTGTTTCAGCTAGCGAACCACTGACATGATGATTGACAATCACTGTTTCATATCAGTTGTCTATCACTTTGCCCGTCATGTATTTAGTGTTTCTTTAACTCATCGGCATAAATTTGCATTGGAATTGAAAATTGGGAAACCCTTCGGGAAGCAATAACTATTTTTTAATCTAGCTAAAAGTGCATATTCTGATAACACAAGATTTTCTACCTCAAACAACTGCTGCATTCAGATTCCCGTACAGAAAACTTCCTTCATGAGAGCTGGAGCAAGAATTTGGAATGAAATACCAAACAATTTCCGAAAAAAAAAAGAAAGACTTTCAAAAGATCATTACATAAATTGCTTATCTAAAAAGTTCCTTCAAAATGAAGATAGATACATTGATGGTAAGTAAATAAGTAAGTAAGTAACTTTATTTAAACAGGGTAGCCCCTTCAGCTTTGGGCTGATATCCAATGGAGTTCTGTGTATACAGTAAAATTTACAAACATTTAAATATTAAAATTATGTTCAAACTAGCTTAATAGAATATACAATCACTAAAAAGTTAATCTACTTTCAAATGGTAAAAACTAGCATATAAAATCACTAAAAGCTAATCTACATTTAAAAAACTGTGGATTGTTTTCAAAAAGTTTTACCGTCGGCGTTCCTGATTCTTGGTGGTAAACTATTAGAGAGACCTGCCCCGCTGAATAAAAGTGTTAAATTAAATGTAAAATTAAAAAATCGTTGTTTCTAGTATTATATGAGTGGTTGCTGTTTTGCCTCGTAAATAGATCAGACAGGCACGTTGGTGTTAGAATTTGCGTGCATTTCATACTGACAAGGTTGACCTTGTTCCAGGTACGCCTTTGATCTAAAGTCAACCAATTTAGCTGTTTTAGAGCTTCAGACGAGTACTCCATGGAGCTCTCACTCGTAATTATTATTGATAAAACACCCAAATCAATTCCACCACCCTTTGTTGACATATAAACACATGGAGATATATTTTAAGTACCTTCCAGTTTCTACCGTTTTACCAATAACATTTATTTATTATCTATTTTATTTGTCCCTCTCTTCTTTATTTAAACTTTTCTCCCCTTTTTCCTTTCACTAGCCCGGCTCGATTAGCTTTGCTATCATCAGGTTAGTGAAGCTTGATGTAAATTTAAGATTATCTGAGGTAAATATTGATGCATGTTGTTGAAAACACTGTATTTGATGAAATAAAAGTCTTGCACCGACAAGATCACCCCCATCGTCAAATGGTAAGACTCTAAAGTTAGTCTGAATTGAAATTTACACATTTTTCTTGTTTGTTGTAGTTAACTGCGGAAACCATGACTCATAAACTACTAGCTAAAAAAACTAAAAGCCGAGTTCTGTTAAATTGTTTTATGAGGCATCTTACTTGTTTCTGTTCTTCTGGCTTCTTCTGGCAAGACACATTTCCGTGAACAAGTTGCTGAAGAACAACACTTCTGCTGCCCCAGGCAGTCTGAGTCATCTGAGCAATAGTTGTGGTCGGCGATACAAGGGCCTGTTATTTTGACCTCGGGACAGGTGCCACTTTTGGGGTCTAAAGTAAGTGAACAACAATTATTTTTTTAAAAAGTTAATCATAATATGTAAGACTAAATGTATTCTAATGAGCTAGAACAGTTGTTATAAAACCATCTGACTACGTACTGCCAGCATTGCCTTCTTAAGGCTCAGTTGCTCTTGTGACGGAAAACAGGTGGAAACCACCTCGAAACGGTACCAGTGGAAAATCGCCTTTTTAATAATTAAGTGCTGTGAAAGTGAAAAGTACCCCAAGTTTTCTCAACTGCCAATAGTAATCTTTGTTTCCTTTGATGCTTTTCATTCTTTTTTGAAGGCGTTGGCAATTATTGCCTGCATTTTTCTGGACTGAATCTGTTGGGTCTCGGATTTGTTTTTAATGTGTCATAATTGCCCATTCATTTCTGTATGGCATTGTTTGTATCTTAGAGTAGAGGCGGCGGTCAGCGTTGCTTCATGAGTCGTTCTCTTCCAAGTTAGTTCTCACCAAGTTCGTTCTAATGAGTTGTTTCAAGCTGGGGAGGGGGGAGGGGGGCGGGTTTCAGGCACCCAGGAACCCTCCCCTGACTACGCACTTGCTTCTTTATCTCCAGCGTAGGCGTTCCTGCTTGTTGTCTGTTTGTTAAATAAGTTTTTTAAGTTCATCTTTGGAGTCGAAACAGACTGATCTTCTTGAACGCTCGCTTTAGCAGTAAAATACGTCTTGCCTCCATCATAGTCGTACGAACTCTCTTCCTCATACCTTCGGACTCGGTATGTTTGAAAATTGTATAGTCAAGGGTGTTTAAAATGCACCAAAACCTTGACTTCACACTGGAAAAAGTTGTCGTTGGATTATAGAGGCTTTCAAATCGATCTGTAATACAGGAGAATTAATTAGTTTGATTTTGGTCGGTTTGAAACTGCACGTGTCCCTTAATATCACTTAGATTGTGGTAAGTGTTGATCGATTGTAATTCTCCAAAACCGCAACGTTTGAGCCGTTTTCTTTACATTTAAGAGTCAAAACGTGAACCTTGACTAAGAATCCTATTACAGTAACCTACCAGCCGGTCTTATCGTTTTTCTTGATGTGTCCACACACAGGCGTCGTCCACACTTGTTTGCACAACATCTCATGTTGCTACGGCACTCGTAGTCTTCCTGACATTGGTTGGCCAGCCCGAAGGGACATCCAACATAACTGATGTTTACCTTGGGGCAAGGCTGTCTGTTAAATCTTTGTCCTACAATGAAAAGTATAAAAAGTAATGTATAGTTAGTAACTTGACAGGAATACGTGCCACTCCTGGATGATGAAAAGGCAAGTTTTGGTAACGCTTAAGATGCCAAAATTCAAAATGGATCATTTACCTTTTAGGAATTAAGTAAGTCAGAATGCCTGCATTAGAAATAGAAAAGTGGTAAAAACAGTCATAGTAATAGCAATAGCAATAGCAATAGCGATGGCGATGGTAATGGTAACAGTAATGGTAATGGTAATAGTAATAGTAATAACAATTGTACTGGTAATGGTAACGGTAACGGTAATAGTAATAGTAATAGAAATAGTAATAGTAATAATAATGGTAATGGTAATGGTAATGATAATAATTATTATAGATAATAGTGATAGTAATGGTAATAATTGTAATGGTAAGGGTAACGATAATGGTAATGGTAACGGTAGTAGTAATAACAATTGTAATGGTAAGGGTAACGGTAACGGTAATGGTAATAGTAATAGTAATAACAATTGTAATGACTAATGGTAAGGGTAATGGTAACGGTAATGGTAATAGTAATAGTAATAACAATTGTAATGGTAAGGGTAACGGTAACGGTAATGATAATGGTAATGGAAACTGTAGTAGTAATAACAATTGTAATTGTAAGGGTAACGGTAACGATAACGGTAATGGTAATAGTAATAGTAATAACAATTGTAATGGTAAAGGCAACGGTAATGGTAATGGTAGTAGTAATAGTAATAACAATTGTAACGGTAACGGTAATGGTAACGGTAGTAGTAATAACAATTGTAATGGTAAGGGTAACGGTAACGATAATGGTAATGGTAACGGTAACGGTAATGGTAATGGTAACGGTAATGGTAACGGTAATAGTAATAGTAATAACAATTGTAACGGTAACGGTAATGGTAATGGTAACGGTAATAGTAATAGTAATAACAATTGTAATGGTAAGGGTAATAGAGACAATAAAGATAAAATAAAAAATATAATAATAATAATATTCATGGCAGTATATAAAATCTCTAATTTAAAAAAAAGGAGAGAAGTAATGAAGCAGAAATATCTTATAGACAACACAGCATACACTTTTATCGTATTAGAAGAATAAACCACATGCTACCTTCTTGGTGCAGCCTAAGGACCAAGTGTTGTTCTAGAGAATGTATTCATAATCATAACAAATAAAAGTGATTGAAGACGCCGGTTGGGCAAAAAATAATTGTAATTGTAACTGATGGCTATGGAGAGGATGTTAAATCGAATTGAGACTTGCAACGAGTCTGAAGAAATCTGGGAGCAACTTTTTCCCGAAACATTTTCGAACTTTCTAATATTTGAATACAATGTTTAACACCTGACAAGGGCGACACTGATCAAAAAGGGTCCCTACCCCTCTCCCCTTATAGAAATCCTTTCTAATCTGGTATTGTCTTTCAAAACAAAATCCAAACCCGTTATTTGGTTTCATACACATTGGCACTTACTGTTGGTTACTTTATGTGTGTGACCAACGTTCACTGAAATCATCATCACCATTGTAGCACAAGAACCCAACTTACATCAACGCAGGCGCGCAGCCAGCATTTTTTGCGGGGGGTGCACCTCAAACTTCTTTTCTTTTTTTTCTTTTCCTTTTTCCTTTTTTCTTTCTCTTTTCTTTTTTGCCGTATTAGTCATTTCTGAGCGGAACTTTTCGGACAGGTGGGGGGGGGGGGGGTGTGCACGTGCACCCCCCTGCCTACGCGCCTGCAACGGCTTTTTATGCAGGCGTGGTTTTCCATCGGTGATAATAACGCAGGGAATGACCACATTAACATTCCAGATCTATACAAACCTTTGTGCAAGAAACAATAGCTTTGTTCTGAACCGTGCGCTTCAGTGCAGTTTGCATTTTAATTTTTCAGTTCATAACTACTGAAGAAGGGAGCAGTTGGCACTCGAAACGTTTAGCAACAACTATATTTTAAATCAGTGTCAAACTACTTTTTATATCTTTTTAACATGCCTGATTGCAACTTCAAAATTTTTTATGACCCTGTATTTATGCGCTCTTTGAATGTCAGTCGCTCATAATATCATGTCATGCATACCAATTTAATATCATTACGGCACTGGCAAACCAGTTCTTTTGGACTAATTTTTTTACCGACTGTTTTCACATTACTCCAGCGCTTTTGGAAAGCAAATTGGTGAATTTTCCTCATTGCGTGAGTTTTTCATCAGCGGAACCAAAACAAACGAGGATTGAATTGTGTCGGAAATATAAGGTCGGTGAATGGATTCCAATCATGAAGTGCTGCCGCGCTGTTCCCTCCAGGCGGTCTAGCTCTTCTGGCTAATTAACAAAGCAAATAAATAAATAAATAAATGACGAAATGATTATTATTATTACTAAACTCTGTCAGAAGTAACTTTTCACGCTTTTGAACAATACGCTCAACAAACATCCTGTATGAACCGAGATTGAAGTATAAGTACCACATACTATTTATATCCCAGAGTATAAATCCTTTATTATAAACAAGTGATAACATGGTTTTTTTATATCATTATATGGCTGCATGTGTCGATGTTTCTAGTTCTTAAGCAATCTATTAAAAGGTCAGAGGAGGTCAAATGTGCCGGTATTATTAAATATCTCTTCTGGTAACAGTTTCAACTTAGATTTAGAACCTTATCATCCTGCGTGTTGTCAGGCCGGGGGAGCTGAAATGCACAGCCAAAGGTTTCAAGTAGCTATGATCTACCGGCCGTGTGGGAAAGTGGGACTATTTTAAGGTCAGCCGAAAAAGAATTACGGCAAGAGCTTTGAAATATTTTTCTTTCTTTAACACCAGGTTAACATTAACCATTACATTTTCAATTTTCTGACTGATTTGATTTTAATATCATCTGAGCAAACCGAGTTAAGGCCATGATGAATTTTTACGGCCTAATTAAACCACAAAAATTACGAAAATATAGTTTCGACTGAAAACAGAAATTGGCAATACAACGCAGCAGTTGTCAAAGCACTATTTACTAACGAAACGTTTAAAGTTCTAGAGCTGGAAGAATACTAATCTGGACCAGACTACTATGTTAAACAATCTCCTATCTAATGAGCTGATGGATATGTTTGCACGTTGTAGATTTAGAAAAATAGTTTGTTGATGTTCAAACTAAATTCACGAACTCATACACTGATTACATCGGGGTTATTTTTGGAAATTTGCGGTTTTTGAAAGCAACATATTTGGTCATGTGGAGAAAACGTTTTACAATTACAGATAACAAATCTATTGCAAAAATAATAGTTATTGGAGTCAAATCAAGTTTTTGGTCATAGTGCAAGTATACCCTTGATCTTGTCACATCATTTTTCAATTAAGGACGAATAAATTTTTAAAAAGTAAACTTCATTGTTTTGTTTTACACTGTTTATCTTGTTTATTTCTCGACATAGTTAAACTCTCACGAAACATCTTTATAGATTTTGTGAACCTGTTGCAAATGATCCTCCGAATTCAGTTCACTGCAGACTACTCGGTACTTCACAGTTCATTCTGATTCGCGTTAATTTGGACCGAAAATTACTCGCACGTATTTGACTGCTGCACTAAGACCATAGTAGGGCTGAACTGATTAAAGTCTGCCAACTCGTTAAAATAGTCAGTTTAAATTATATTCCTTAAAACCTGTGCACTCGTACTACTGCCGAGGGAACCAGTGTTTATATCCATCGTAATTATTTTCTTCTTGATCGTATGTTTTATACGTTAAATGCAAGAAAGTTCCGAAAAAGTGTGGTTTATCTATTATAGTAGCGCTCCCGAGGTCGACTTTTTCTGAATTTTCTAAGTGGCAGTATTATCCTATCGACCTTAATATTGAAGTTACTCGAGCTTCTGTCTGCCTCATGTTTGTTTATACAGCGACTC
Organism: Bergia puertoricense; assembly: GCA_026167885.1. Classification (NCBI taxonomy): domain Eukaryota; kingdom Metazoa; phylum Cnidaria; class Anthozoa; order Zoantharia; family Parazoanthidae; genus Bergia; species Bergia puertoricense. The sequence continues at coordinate 7,585 of JANSTQ010136911.1, forward strand.
TACTAAAATCGTTCAGCTCTTCTCATTTTGACGCGACATAAATTGACATCTGGGGCCAAGTGTATTTTTAAAATGCGTAAATGCTGGTGACTCTGTTATCAGTGTTTTGGTGAAAGAACCGGCAAAAAGTGTTTTGACTTTACTTTAGACGTTTGCATTTTCGAAATTTCAGTAAATATAAAATACAATAAAATAAAGGAAAATTCAAAATTTAAATATCATAAATTTTATCATGAACGCAACTGCTCAAAAGGTCAAATTTAATTCCGTATGAAGTTACTAGTGTTATATACGCTTGTGAAAGTTGTTATATTAATACTGAGTAAATGATGGAAATGGTCCTCAATAAATTTTCTAAGACGAAAGCTGCGGCTTGCTTCGATAACCAAGAGAGAGAGAGAGAGAGAAGTTCAATGTAGGTCGGCAACATCATCGAGAATTATCGTGAGATCCCCGCGGAGAGGACTGATTATTCACGGCAGGGCATGTTTTCAATTTCCACGAATTAACACCTAGTCAGAACATTTAGTACTATAATATTTTGTACCTACCTTCTGACAGCAATGCTGCTCCTAATAAAACCCAAGAAATAGACAACAGACTCCTTAAAATCATGGTGAACATCCCCAAAGTTCAGTGAATAGCAGACTGAATGAAGGTCCCGTGCTCGACGTGTGAGTCTAGTCAAATATCGGCAAGAGCAGAAGCAATTTTGCCCAATGACCGACGAGTGATATGGGCGATAAAACTGTCTATAAATGTCCTCTAATTTGCGCGAAGAACTATTCCACTCGAAATCTGGTGACTTCAAACAATAAACAGTGCTTTTGGATGCATAGGTAATCTAAATAGTTTATAAAGAATTAATTGAACTTTAACAACGTTGAAGGTCATTTGTTGTCATAAGAATCAGTGACTGTGATCTTTCCCACGAGTGGCGGGGTTGTGCCGGAAAAAAAGCTATTTCGGGCTGTTTGCAAAAAGAGGGAGTCGCTGCGGCTAGAAATGATTCGGTAAGTATTGTACTTGAGCGTTTAGCTCTTCTACATTTTCCGAACTCAACAAATCATCGTTTGATAATGGAGCTTGCCCTCTCTGAATACCAGACCGGTATGTTGATATCATTTAGAACTCCCCCGCTAAGTAAGTCTCGTTGATCCTCTATATTATACAACTTAATTTGTTCAAGTGAAGATTTAACATACGTAGTTAACTATCATAAGTCGGGGTTGTCAGTATTTTATCCGACAATATTATTTAAAAACCTGCTCAAAATAAATAATACACTCGAGTGCATAGCATTATTTTTGGTTTTGGAGAAAGTAAACAGGATTTGAACGGTGATTTGAGCTATTTGCGGACTTCCTTAGTCCAAGAAGAGCAAATATTGAGAAAAGCAACCATGCTATGAAAAAAATTTAATGTGAAGTGCCGTGTTTTTACAGACCTTGTTGAGCAATAATATCAACTGCAAGTAATTGGTCAGAACACCATCTGAATAAATACTAACAATTTGGGCATTAAGACTATTCAACTAACGAGAGTAAAGAGTTCCCATGCATTGGTTGCAAAAATAGCAATGTCAATACGAGTAATAATAATAAAAATAATAATAATAATAATAATAATAATAATAGAAATTCAAATGATTAGCATAATTAACAAACACACTTGAATGAAGAAAAAACTGGGTCCTGCGGGGTCCCCCCAGTTATGCAATACATCTGGAAAATTTGCTGTGTTGTCAGCTTGTACAGTGGATAAAACCCCTGAATAGCAACCAAGGAGACCTGGGTTCGAGTCCACTTTAGCGATCAGCGCACAAAAAACAATTTTTTTTGGACGCCTGAGTCTACGCTCCACCACGTTGTTACATATCAGTTATAAGAGAAATAATGGTAATAATAATAAATTTATAATAATCAATATCATTTTATGATAATTATTACCGTAATTAACATAAAATTACAATTTCCTCAAATCCGATTAGTCTATTATAAATCCTTCCATTGTCAGCTGACCCTGCAATTGAATACTACTCTCAAGCCTGAATGAATAAATCACGATCTGAATTTTGGCTCATGAGTCAATAGCAGAAAAGAAACAGTTACATCAACCGCAACAACAAACTCAAAACCAACAAATCGAGTTTTCCTCCCTCGCTCAGTAATGCCATTTGTAAAGTAAGTTTTACAAAAATCCCTTTCTTTTCTTTCCTTCTTCTCGGATATTGTAATATTTACCTTTAACTGATCACTGGCGTATCGCCATCGTCAAATTTTGTATTCATTGGTATGGTATCGTGATTACTAGTATAAAAGCTGAAAAAGGACTGGTGTTAACAGGTGTTATTCAGTGTGGTCTCTCTGCTGGGTTGTAACAGGGCTGTGTTAACACGTGTTGTTCAGTGGGGTCTCTCTGGTGGACAGGACTGGTGTTAACAGGCGTTGTTCAGTGTGGTCTCTCTTTGCTGGGTTGTAACAGGGCTGGTGTTAACACGTGTTGTTCAGTGTGGTCTCTCTCTGGTGGGTTGTAACAGGGCTGGTGTTAACAGGTGTTGTTCAGTGGGTCTCTCTCTGCTGGGTTGTAACAGAGCTGGTGTTAACACGTGTTGTTCAGTGGGGTCTCTCTCTGCTGGGTTGTAACAGGACTGTGTTAACACGTGTTGTTCAGTGGGGTCTCTTTGGTGGGTTGTAACAGAGCTGGTGTTAACAGGTGTTGTTCAGTGGGGTCTCTCTGGTGGGTTGTAACAGGGCTGTGTTAACACGTGTTGTTCAGTGGGGTCTCTCTCTGGTGGGTTGTAACAGAGCTGCTGTCAACAGGTGTTGTTCAGTGGGGTCTCTCTCTGATGGGTTGTAACAGGGCTGGTGTTAACACATGTTGTTCAGTGGGTTCTCTCTCTCTCTGCTGGGTTGTAACAGAGCTGGTGTTAACACGTGTTGTTCAGTGGGGTCTCTCTCTTGTGGGTTGTAACAGGACTGGTGTCAACACGTGTTGTTCAGTGGGATCTCTCTCTGGTGGGTTGTAACAGGGCTGGTGTTAACACGTGTTGTTCAGTGGGGTCTCTCTCTCTCTGGTGGGTTATAACAGAGCTGGTGTTAACACGTGTTGTTCAGTGGGGTCTCTCTCTGCTGGGTTGTAACAGGGCTGTGTTAACACGTGTTATTCAGTGGGGTCTCTCTCTGCTGGGTTGTAACAGGGCTGGTGTCAACACGTGTTGTTCAGTGGGGTCTCTCTCTGGTGGGTTGTAACAGGGCTGGTGTTAACACGTGTTGTTCAGTGGGATCTCTCTCTGCTGGAATGTAACAGAGCTGGTGTTAACACGTGTTGTTCAGTGGGGTCTCTCTCTGGTGGGTTGTAACAGGGCTGTGTTAACACGTGTTGTTCAGTGGTGTCTCTCTGGTGGGTTGTACCAGAGCTGTGTTAACACGTGTTGTTCAGTGGGGTCTCGCTCTGCTGGGTTGTAACACGGCTGGTGTTAACACGTGTTGTTCAGTGGGGTCTCTCTCTGCTGGGTTGTAACAGGGCTGTGTTAACACGTGTTGTTCAGTGGGGTCTCTCTCTGCTGGGTTGTAACAGGGCTGGTGTTAACACGTGTTGTTCAGTGGGGTCTCTCTGGTGGGTTGTAACAGAGCTGGTGTTAACACGTGTTGTTCAGTGGGGTCTCTCTCTGCTGGGTTGTAAAAGGGCTGTGTTAACACATGTTGTTCAGTGGGGTCTCTCTCTCTGCTGGGTTGTAACAGAGCTGGTGTTAACACGTGTTGTTCAGTGGGGTCTCTCTCTGGTGGGTTGTAACAGGGCTGGTGTCAACACGTGTTGTTCAGTGGGGTCTCTCTCTCTGCTGGGTTGTAACAGAGCTGGTGTTAACACGTGTTGTTCAGTGGGGTCTTTCTCTGCTGGGTTGTAACAGAGCTGGTGTTAACACATGTTGTTCAGTGGGGTCTCTCTGGTGGGTTGTAACAGAGCTGGTGTTAACACGTATTGTTCAGTGGGGTCTCTCTCTGCTGGGTTGTAACAGGGCTGGTGTTAACACGTGTTGTTCAGTGGGGTCTCTCTCTGCTGGGTTGTATTTGGAGCTTTGACGTTTTTACAAACTCTCTTCCGAAGTTTCAGAAAAAAACCATAATATAAGCAAAATGAATGGTGGTTTTGGGGGTTTTCGTCAGATCAAAAGTTATAACAAAAGAAGACAATCAAAAGGAAAGGTACTTAGATTGGTTTTCGTTAACTCTGAAAAATTCAGGATTAACACCAATCAATAATACTCTCCAAGGCAAGCAAAATAACAGATCACTTTGTGACTTTGACAACTGCTTCCAAATGTAGGGCTTTTTTTGATTTCGTAAAAAAAAAATTTGTAGGAAAGTGAAACACTGGAACTGAATATGTTCCAAACCAACTCACCATCTCGGATTTTCTATTTTATTTGTTATTTCAAAATGCAAATGATTTGCGTATTTGTCGCATAAGTTAGAAGCTATACCGTCAATCTTTGGTTGGTAGATCTGGGGTGGGGGGTGGGGAGTTGAATAGTCTTATTTTCCTAAATTTACGGTATACAACTGGCTTGCGATAGAAGTAACTCGACTGGATATTAAATTCAATATACTTTTCTTCACCTATTTCGTAGTAGCTACATAAACGACAGTTGACGTTTTGTATTTGTTATCAGGACAGTTTAAGTAATTTTCTCTAGCATTAGGGTTAGGGGGTTACTAAATCGAAATTGAAAAGGGTTAAGTAGTTCAGAAGGAGCGATTCACTGCCAATTCGCCACTTTACTTTACAAGAGGCCACACGTTGTCAATTCGCCATTTTACTTTAATTACAGGAGGCCACATGTTTGCCAATTCGCCACTTTACTTTACAGGAGGCCACATGTTGTCCATTCGCCACTTTACTTTACAGGAGGCCACATGTTGTCCATTCGCCACTTTACTTTACAGGAGGCCACATGTTGTCAATTCGCCACTTTACTTTACAGGAGGCCACATGTTATCAATTCGCCACTTTACTTTACAGGAGACCACATGTTTGCCAATTCCTTGTGCTTGCTTTGCGGTATCCATTGTTTGTATGCAGCAAAAAGGAACTTTTCGTTCTTTTTCCAAGCCGCTTCCAGTGCGCCTTTACTGTCTGCACTGGCACCAACAAGCTCACTTAACAGCGCCTCTGTCCGGGGCTGAAGTTTCGCCCACTTCTTCAACATAGTGACTGGCGAACTGAGCAAAAATGGAGCAAACCCAGCAAGGCCTGGAACTACCTTCCCTTCCAACAGGAAACGTGCAAACCATTTGTACTTCTCGAGGCATGTTGGGTAATCCAGCTCCTGCGAAGGGATTTGCCAAGCTCTGGGGCCAAACGAGCAGGTCATGTGACACTTGACCACACCAGCTTCGTTATCATACCGAGGCTGTGGTTTCTCCAGTGGCTCTGAGAAACTGCATCGATTTGGAACGAGGACCGGAAGCCAGGATGGTTCGATAGCTGTGACTCCTATGGAAGAAAGAGGCAATGTTTTTGTAAGGAAAGCTGGGCAACAAAACAAACAAAATTTGCCATATTATCAACAAGAGTATATACGACGGACTTGCTTCTTATAGAAATAAACTACGAAATTGTTGACTGGATAAGTGGGGGGCATTTCAGTTATCTGTCATGACGCTTTCTATTGGGCAAATTAGAAAGAAAATACCGGCTGGAGAAAATACCGGCTGGGGATTTGAAAGGAGGGTCGTGTGTGCGAAGTTAGCACAGTTGGTAAGATCTCTGACTGCCAACCAGAAGGTCCCGGGTTCAATCCCCGGCCTGATCAAGGGTTGAACTTTGTGCGACCTTCTTTCGCCACACCGTCCGTGGACAGGGACGTTAAGCCGTTGGTCTAGTCTC
>JANSTQ010136922.1:0-13470 GCA_026167885.1 Bergia puertoricense
ATATTATATTCTATGTAACATCAGATATGTATTTTTATCTCATGAATAAAGACAATATTATTATTATTATTATTATTGAACACAAGTAGAGCGGATAAAACAGTTCCTTAAAAAAATAATAAATTCTAGGAAAAGCAAAAATAACGTCGGAGTTCTAGCTTTAACAGTTCTGCTTTCAGTTAGTTATGGGTTTTGGCTGATCCTCTTTCCCCAAATATCGAATAAGATTAGATTAAAGCAATTCGCCCCCCCCCCCCTTCCCCCATCCCCCAAACTTGGTTTGCAGGTTTCTCCTTACTGGGTTGAAATAATAATATCAAATTTATATATTTTCCGCCAATCGCTAGAGCGTACACATCCATATGCAATTTTAAAGCAAGGAGTTGCCAGGACAAACTTAAGCTTAAGTCTCACGTTTCTTGTTTTTGCAAACAGTCTTTTTATTGAAAATGGAAACTAAAATCGTAAAAATACGTGTGTCATTAGTCTTGCGATCGATTTCAATTAGTGTCAGTTCTGTTGTTTACAGTTTAACTGGAAGTTACGTTGATGGCAATGTATTTTCATAATTTTTATAGAGTTCTGACAATCTTGGTATATTTCCGTAATAACAAAGGGATTTTTGCTATTAGTTTCATTTGATAGCACTATTTAAACAGTTGTGATAATTTTTTTGGTTGTACCTACAATAACAAACGAAATATAGTTTATCGTTTTGTTGCCATGGTATCCATTTTGCTTTTACTAAATTTAACCACTCTGGTTCGGTTAAACTGTGATAAATCGTTTTCCTAAGCAAATGGTTGATTAAATAAACAAAGTTACCTTTGGTCTGTTTAGGACATAAAACAAATCACAAATCAGTACTTTAACCCTATTCAGACTGGGGGGGCCTGAAAGTGCGCGCGCCAACTTTCAACCTTCAGTCTAGCGAAAGAACCACTTCATGTATAAGGCCAGAATTTTGTGACTTTTCCTAAAATTTATCAAAGAACATTTGTGTGTCAAACTTGTGGTCACTTATTACCCTGTTTCCATACCAACCCATTTTTAAATGACAGGTCATCCTTTTTCCTTCTATTTTCAGAATTTTCTTTGATTATTCCAATTTTCCTCATTTTATATGCTTGCATTTTACGGATTTTGCTTTTTTCAATTCATCCCAACATATTTTCAATCATTTTAAGTCAATTGGGACACTTTTTCACGTCATCAAAAAATCCAAAATTGCCGCTAGACAATTTCAAGATGGCGGATTTATGACGTCATATGACATAATAGCTGACAAAGCAATATATCATTAAATTAAGCTTTCACTTAAGGTTTACCATGGCAAATTTAGTTTTAATACCTTTAATAGTTTTGGAGTTGTAGTCCGCGGGCACTTTCAACCCCCCAGGAACGCCAAAAAAGTCCTGTCTGAACAGGGTACCTGTTTTGCCGAAATTTTGTTTTGATCTGTTCCCTTAATCCCGCCAAAACTGATCGAGCAACTTTTTAAGTTTTCCCCGGGCGATAAAAGGCTCGAGGCATGACACTGTTAACATTGTGATAAATTACGCTCTTCAGATCTGTTTTAGTAATAGGAAAGTTCAAAAATAAACTTCAGTTTCAAATCGACACAAAAACAAAATTCTTTGGAAGTTCAAGAGTGAAAGTATTTTCTCGAGCAGACATTCTAGTCTATTGTAGCTCTTCTGTTGCTCTGCTCATGGAGCTGTTGCTCAAAAACAAAGTTATGGAGGGAAAAGGAAATCCACAAAAGGCAGGTAATTTTTTTTAAAACAAAAACTGCAACAGCAACTTGCCGGAACAGCTGCTGCCACAAATTGCATAAAAGAATAAAAGTAAACGACAGAACGACGAAACAGTTGGCAATATTGCATTGTTGTAAAACAGACACTATTTATCTGTATTATAAGTAAGTATTCGCATATATTATTTGTAAATTAGGAGTTAATTCATTTGTGTTTTCAATTCTCAAAAATTTTTTTAAACTTTTAAACAACCGTGAGGTTACATAAAGGTAAATTAAATCAGATGGAACAACTTTAAAGCTTTGGTTTACCTGTATTGCGCTAAAGCTGATTCAAATAACTACTTCCCACATTCATATTGTCATTTTTTTCATTATTAATTGATGTTGTGCCGGTAAGTCTGGTAGTCACTGATATATTTTGACAACCTTGAACAATTGGCCAAATGAGTTACTGTTATTTTTCTTTAAGCAATTTTGAAGAACGGCCTACAAATTTATTGCATTTTTTTTTCCTTTTGAGGTTTTCTTATACCTTGTTTTTGGAGTCTGGGACCCAATTTACATCCACTATCCCGACATGGAAAGCAGTCAAACTGTCACGCGATATTTTTCAAATTATTAACTATCACAATTAATTGTATAATACATATAAAAAGCTAATAAATTTGCATTTTTTTTTCCTTTTGAGGTTTTCTTATACCTTGTTTTTGGAGTCTGGGACCAAATTTACATCCACTATCCCGACATGCAAAGCAGTCAAACTGTCACGCGATATTTTTCAATTTACTCACAATTAATTGTATAATACATATAAAAAGCTAATAAAAAGTTAAAAGTTAAAATGTTTTTAAGATCGACCTTTTTCGATGTTGAGTCATTATCAGGATGAAAAAACCTACACTACCTCACTAGCTATGAAAAATCATGTTATTCTCCTTGGAAACGTTTCTGACTGCAAGGGTGACTTCAACTGGGACTACGAATGATTGGCATGGAGTTTGATCTCGTTATGTAAACTACAAGTATTTCGACAATTCATGTAGTAAACAAGAAGATGGCGACGAGATATGACTCGACGAATGATTTTGCGAACTCCTCTTACGAATTCGGTCATACCAAAAAGTTGTACTCGTATTCAAATCTAAAGATCTCCATTACCTGTTGACGAAGGAACACAAAGAGTTACGAAAATTAGAAACCAGTTCATTATACTTTCTAAAAAATGTACTTTCTAATGAAAACTAATGAATGAATTAATGAAATGCGGGCGTTGATGCCGTTCAAGGATTGGACTTCACAGCCATCGAAGGCATCAACACTGACTATGACCAAGCTGTATGCACTGAAGAAGAGAGATCCGTCGGACACGACGGCTCAGTCCACCATCATCATCATAATTAATAAATGATAAACAAATATAACTTAAACGGTTAAAACATGGAGGCTGCCCAGAAAGCTATTTACACCAGCGTGGACGTCGGGCAGAGGAATCGAACTCGGGACCTCCGGGCTGCGAGTCAGAGCTTTAAACCGCTCGGCCACCTGCCTCCCTTCATTAATGCCACGAAAACACAAAAATTTGCTGTCTCAAGTAATTTTTTAAAAGTTACTTTGAGACTTTCAAACGATTCGAAAATAGTGCATATTATTTTCTCCTGAAACCCTAGTTTTTTATCATTTTGTTCTCAACAGTTTCAGATGGGAAGGTAAATAATGTACCAAAACAAAAATTAAAGTTTGAAATGTGTACAAACATTTTTAAAAGTATGTGAAGAATTGTTAGCTGTTTGGTTTTCAAACTGATTTATTTTGAATCTCATGTTGAAAATTCTTCATATCCTCATTCAAAATACAGTGATGCATGAGCAGCTAGTGGGAAAAGTACGATTCGAAAGCAAGAACCAGTTTAAGTAATCGCCAAACTGTCGAATAATCTTGGCGAATAATATGTATGTATCGAGATAAAACAACAAAATTATCAACCCACCCATACCATTTTTTTAATACCAATAAGATTGCCGCCATTTTAATTTTCAACGTTCATCGCTGCCCACTGCTCAGACCCAGTTCTACTCTGCCCACAGTAAAACCCGAAAACCTTTTATTGGGCGATCTTTACAAGCTTGTGGATTTGAGCTTGAAAGGCAAATGCACGGAGAACTTACATCTTTGGAAGTTTTCGTGCTAAGGATACAGTTTAAATCGTATCAGCCATAGTCTAGACAGTACTATTTTAGCTTTACTAGCTCAACATGAAAAGCAAAAGAATGATTATTGTCTTTCGGACGTTATAATTGGATGATGATGATAATAATAATAATAATAATAATAAATTTGTATAGCGCTTTTTAAAAGTTGGAACAGAAGGGCTGTTTTCAATTGACAGAGGAATGGCGTTTCATAAAACAGGAGAGGCAACCGAAAAACAGTGATCGCCAAAAGTTTTTAATTTTGTTCTCGGGACAGCCAGCAAGTTCTTGTGCGCCGAGCGAAGGTTGGTACGGGTGGGTTTGTAGGCCCCGATATCAAGTCAGACAGATAGCCCGGAGCGATCCCATTAAGGATCTTATAGTTTAAAGCAGAATTTTAAAACTTATTCTGGCTTCAATGGGAAGCCAGTGGAGAGAAATCAGAGTTGGCGTAATGTGATCAGATTTATGTGTTTTCGAGATAAGCCGCGCAGCTGCGTTTCGAACATGTTGAAGCCTTGTGATTTGGTAGGATGGTAAACCATAAAGAACAGAGTTGCAATAGTCTAGACGGGACATAACAAGAGCATGAACCACTGTCTTCAGGCAGAAGTCGTCTAGTTGTCTCCTTATGTGTGCTATATTCCTCAGGTGGTAGTAGGCCTCTTTACACGTGAGATGTGTTTATCAAATATGAAAATCTTTCACCGAATAGTACGCCAAGATCACTGGCATGAGAGGATGCATATATGAGTTCAACAGAAACAAAAATCGGGTTGACTTCCGGACGAGGGCGAAATTTAGAACTGATAAAAGTAAGTTTGGTTTTGTCCTTACTCAGCATCAATCTGTTACTGAGTAGCCATGAGTACATCTCCAGGACACAAGCCTCAATCTTACATTTAGCTGTTTCGGTGTCCAAGGCACATGATGGATCAAAAACCACATAGAGTTGTGAATCATCAGCATAGAAGTGAAAATCAAGATTATGTCGTCTAGCAATATCCGCAAGTGGGGCGGTGTACAGGGAATACAGAAGAGGACCCAAAATAGAGCCCTGCGGGACGCCACACAGAAGATCATAACTCTTAGAGGTTTTAAAAATCAGTCATTAACGCAAAAAAAAAATGTGACCTGGAAGATAAGTATAAGATTTGAACCATACCATGGCTTTTCCGCCAATGCCAAAGCGAGTTGAGAGTCTTGTAAGCAGCATGGAATGATAGACTAATGATTCACAGTATCAAAAGCAACCTTGAGGTCTAAAAGGAATAATATCACAGATTTCCCTTTATCAAGTGCACGAAGAATGTCATTGTGTACACGAACAATAGCGGTCTCAGTGCTATGATAGTTCTTATTCGCCGACTGAAACTTTTCATCCAAACCGTTAGTAGCAACGTACATGCTCATTAAGTTGATAGGCCGCACATTTCTCGATAACTTTTGAGACAAAAAGCAAATTGGGAATTGGGCAATAAGATGGAAAGCTGTCTCTATCTAGCTCGTACTTTTTCAAACAAGGCAAAATCATAGCCGTTTTAAGATCATCAGGTATCATTGCTTTGTCAAAGGACAGATTAACAATGTTCACCAAAATGGGGAGTAGAGTATCCAGGCAAGATTTAATATCAGCACGCCCAATTATCTCGGACAAGAACCGATTTGTGACTGGTTTGAAGGTGTTAAACTGAGAGTGGCAAACAGTATCATACTTGAACGGATCAAATGAAAGGGAGCAATCTGACGCGAAACAGCTGTTGATCTTGATAACTTTCTCATGGAAAAATGTCGCAAACTTATTGGCCAGGCCAGACGCTGAGGTGTAACTCGGAAGGTAATCAACACGATAAGGCGGTAGTAAGAAACTATTTCTAGAAATTGAAAAACAAAATGACGGCAATTTCAATGACATTGAAAACGCTTTAAAATCAAGGGATAAAAAGGAGAAAATCTAGATAAATCGAGTACATCAGAGACACAAAACAACATTTTTGACGATGGGCTGATAACTTTGTTGTATCTCGATACATGCATATTATTCGCTGCATTTACTCAGCAATTTTGCGGTTACTCAAACTAGAACTCGTTGTCGAATTCCATGTTTTCCACATTGGCTAAGGGCAGTGCAATTTTTAGTTAACATAGTACAAAAAGAGTTAACACAGTGCAAGAAAAGGAAACAAAAATGTTGCATGCAGATTACAAATTGGCTCAAAGACATTAAAAGATGTTATAAACCCATAATATCAAGACAACAACTACGACCCCTCTCCGGGGATTCAAACGAACGACGACGAAGACAACATCTATTATGGCAAAACCGACGACAATGACGACAACAACGACGACGACATAAAATGCGTCGATGATGTTGATAACGACATTAACAATAGCAACAAGAGAAACAATTACCACAGCAATAATGACAACAACAAAGACATCAACAACAACCTCAACAATGTCGACAACCCAAGAAATCGTTTATCCAACATGGCAATGGGAATCCTTGGGGCAGTTTAACATATGCTGATCTTATCACAGCTGCTATCTTGTCAACAAAAGAAAAAAAGAATGACCTTATAAGAGATTTACCAGTGGCTCGTCAGAAACGTGTCCCACTTTGGCGATAAAGGAGATGACAAGTCAAGCGTAAACTGGAAGGTAAGCGGTATTTTAAAGCAAATTTGAAGGGATTTACTAGCAGTTTATTAGTAGTGTACCTGAGTGAACTGGAAAGTACTGTGGTTTAATGTAGCAGATCGCAATAGGTGAATCAGCAGTTTGCCAGTGATGCACATACATGCATACATACAGACAGACAGACATACAGACAGACAGACAGACATACATACATACATACATACATACATACATACATATATATATATACAGGTGCTCCCCTTGGGATTTTTCAGCTACCTGTTCACAGCAAGTATATGGTTCAGTTGTTGCGGGTCTTAGCCAGACCGCCATTAGCGGTTCACAGTGGTTTCTGTCTGAGACATTAAGTTACGCCCTCAGTTAACAGACCACAACACCGGTATTACCCTACATACTCTGTACGAGAAGTGCGAGAAGTCCCCCGATAGAACGTCGAGAGACTAGACCAACGGTTTAACGTCCCTGTCGGCACCTGAATGAACTGGAAGGCTGATAAAATTAAGCAGATTAAAATAGATTTACAGGTAATTTTGGGCATTATTTTTATCCAGGACAAAAAATAAATAAAAAATAAAAACGTAAAATTAGGAAAATCGTCGGAAATCTATAAGAATAAATTTAAAAAGATCAGTTGATGATTTTTGAGAGTTTTTGCATAGCACGTTCGGAATTTTTCAGTAAATCTTTGGTAAATAAACTATCTGTAATTGTAGAACGAAGTTTTTGACGATTTTTTAGAGTAATCTTCGGAATTTGATATTCTCGCTTACTTCACTCGTGAGACTATGGAAAGTGTTTTGGTATGAGTTTTACAAATGGTGTATTTTCAAATGAGACGCTCTTGCTATATATAAATAATGTAAAGTTACGCTCGCTTTTCTAATGCTGCTTGCAACAACTTGTTTTCTTTTAAGAACTCTGTCCGCTGTTACTTGTCCAACAAAAAACGGTTTTTATGCATTCCACGAGAAACACCGACCGGGGTCAAGTCCTACCGAGGGTGGTGGACAGTTAATGAATCCATGTTCAGCGACAAGCTGTGTCATAAACTGTTGATGTTTCAGCAGGAAAATCACTCTCCCCAGGCCGCCAGCGACGACATTGCCAGAGGCTTTGACTTTGCCACCAATTACTCTCCCCAGTCCACCAATTGTGAGAAACAGACGGAGATGGGAAGTTTTTGCGCAGATTGTCGGTGTTACCTGATAAAATTCGCGTCACGTTAGTGGAATATATCCTAAAGTGAAAGGAAACTCTTTTTGAGACCATCTGCACAAGTAGAAACTGAGCCAATGCTACATTGCTAGTACTCCTAAAAGGACGTTTAATTTTTACTCGTTTAACTTTTCTAGATACATTGATATACCTTAAAAGCTCTATTAAACCCACTTGTAGCACGCCTTCTCTCTTCATTAAAATTCCCTTGTTCCAAGAATAGAAATATATACTGGTTTTGAGGTATATAAAACAGTACTTTCTGATAGTGTTTTAGACTGACCTGTGAGGTTGTGTTACTGTTATACGGCAGGGCGTGCACTAGCTCCGTTTTTAAGCGTTTATGAGTTGTACATTTTGTGTTTCTGTGTTTACTTTATTTAGCTTTGCGTTTCGGCTTCTTCCTTAACCAAAACATTGTAATTTAAAATATAGTGGGCACGTGACTAGATTAGCTTCTTCAGTTATTTCGGGTGCCCACCCACTGTAAAATGTGAATTATTACTTTATTTTTTCATAAGCATATGTACAAAAAAGGTGGAAATAAAATGTTGTTGTTGTTGTTGCTGCTGCTGTTGTTGTTTCTCTTTAACACAAGTCACTTATTGCATCTAGTCGGGTTCAGAATATTCTGTATAGCTCTCTCTCCATTAAGATCATGATCATGCCTCTGATAAGCCTTCAATCTCCTTCCCCTCCGTTTACCATAAAGAAAGCGCGGAATTGAAAAAAAGAAAAAAACCCTAAAGTATAGTGGAGCTGTTACGGTATATTAATCATTGTAAGAACCATAGTTCATGATCAAAACTCTATTAGATTTTTCAAATCATTGCGAATGCTATATTTATCATAAATATTAACTCTCGAATAGATCTTCTTAAAATTAATTGAAAAATGTGTTTATAGGCTTGAAAAGAAAAACGTTGACAGTTAGAATGGAAATAGAAGGGAAAAAAAGAAAAAAGAACGCATTCGGTCAAAAAACGTCCCGTTTCTTGGTTCAAACTTTACTTTGCAATTATATTGTTACGCATTAAATATGAGGGAGTGAATAATACTGAAAAGAAACCTTAAAAAATATGTCCTTAAATGGACCACAGGTAATGCAAGTTTTATATTAGTCGCTTTTATGCTTCAGGTTTTAGGTGGGAAAAACCTTTTCCTTTTGAGGGTTAATATTTGTATATTTATAGTCGCTACGGGATAAGACTGAATTATTTCGAATTCATTAACAGTTTATAGTATCTTACTTGGAAAAATATAACAAGCCTAACTTACATGCTATATTTACTTGTATGAGATTATAAGTTGAAAAATACATACCTGAGAAATCAACGATTTAGGCCGTTATATGTTATACGAGGTTAAAAATTACGTCTGCTCTGACGAAGGGATAACACTCGAAAAGTAAGCTTTCAACCAAACCTAAAGGCGAAAAACATACCATGTCAGCTTCTGTTGATCAACGAAACATTTTCAGCTTCCTCACCCACGCAGGAAAATAGTTTTTTTCAAAATTAGTTTCCCAGTGTTTAAAAATTATGTCATACAAGCTCCAAGTTGAGTTTATATGCGCCATTTATGTATATAATAAATGACCGTTTAAAATGAGTAGCGAGCTCAATAAGACTCTGACATTATCGTAAGAAACACGGTGCTACAGGCTGGTTGCCTAAATACAAGTTTCCAGGTCAATTTACGTTTCAAACGCATAATGTAAAAAGCAGAAAACAGTCCAAACTCGGACCAAAATAAAACTGATGTTAGCTGTATTAGTGAACCTCATTTTATTGCAATTCTTTTCTTAGTTGAAGCAAAGTGATAAGACAATTTTTTTCTTCTCAATAGTTAATAAATTGCAATGCTCGTTTGGTCTTACTATATTTTAATCAAATATTTAATCGCAGTAATGCGTAATAATAATAATAATGATAATGATAATAATAAAATAATAGTAGTAGGAAAAAAAAAATTATAATAACAATATTAATATTAGCCTCTTCCAGGCGCGAATGAGGGAAGAAAAAAGGACAGGGGGGATTTTTTATTTTTCCTCATTCCCCCTCCCACCCCTAACGAATGTCTTCCTAATCTCTTCACGGAGCCTAAAAGGGCTAATGTGAAGTGACACGCCAACGGAAATGATGCAAAAATCATCAACAAGTAGGCATAAAAGGTATTATATATCCCTGGAGATGAGCTGCTGCTGAAGAAGTAGATAGCGGAGAAGACTGAGAATTTTGCATCACTGCAATTGGGGTTGAAGTCACATTTCCTCGGTTACAAGATCAAACAGCACGAAAATATCATGGACGTGTTAGGAAAGTATTCGTGGGATGTTTGCAGGAACTAGTGAGGTGCAGATCAGAGGCTGCAAAGGTTGGTTTTAACGAACACCCTGCCCAAATTTTTAATCCTTTTTTTTTGAAGAATGAACTGGGTGGTGTCACTCTTGGACTGACAGGAACAGTTACAAGTGTCAGTCTTTCATTCATTTAGTAATATTCTTTTACTCTCGGGCATCCAAGGAATTTTTCTTAATAAATCAACCCAAGTGGTGTGATCCCCCAAGGTTTCCCTGTGGTCACAAAGATTTTAAGCTTAGCTTTTGCGTGTTAGAAGTTTCCGGTTACCCAATATATTTCCATAAAAAAATAAAGTTTTAATTAAAAATTGACAAAAGTCAGCCATTTTGTCCAGAATCTTGGATTTTTTAAATAATTAACACCATTGCTGCAAATTTTATTGAACTAAATCAAAAACATGAATTTAAAGTCTCAAATTTAAAAAAATGATCAAGAATAAAATGAAAAGAAGATATTAGAACAAATTCTGTCAAAAATTCATATTCTGATTAAAACTTAAATTTGCTTAATTGATTCTACATAAATTATAAGCAATGAAAAAATTCAGTTTTCGTCAACTGATAAATGTTTTCGTAAATGGAATTCAGGTACTGCAAGTTTCATTTTGATTGCTTCAAAGCTTCAAGTTTTAGGTCAGTAAATCTAGGAGGAGGGGGGGGGGAGTGGGTAATCCTACCTCGGCCCCTCCCCTCCCTTGGGCGTTCGAGGGTTGAACATTAGTCTTAGAAGTATGGGTGACAATTATTTCCGTGCAAAGACGATATTATATAGTTTAAATAAGTTGGTATAGGTTGTAAATTAGTTGCGAGACATCGATTGGTGACGCTCGTGCCTAAACAGGTTACCACTATACTTTTTACACTGCCATTATAGTTTGTGAACCAGATTCATGGACTGAATGGTTCTTCCCTGCTAAATACTAAAAATATGACATGTTTAAAAGTGAAGCTTACAAAGAGTTACAATTATAAAATACGATAGTGCATATATAACTTTTGCAAAGTAAATTTTGAGTTAAAGTGGAAGTTTCATGGTCATTCCATACAATTCAATTTTACTCATGCAATGGATGTTGATCAAGACAATTTAATTTGACAAACAAATCGTTTAACAAACAGGATTGTCAAGGATCAACACATTATGGCGCTAAAATACGTTAGCTGATAATTTGTCATACAGGGCAATGAACAATGAATAAACACTAATCGTGTGTGTAATCCGTTTCAATTGTTCTCGTAATTAAGCCATCCGTACCAATATTGCAGCGTTACCCCTTTCAGCCTCAGCCAGTTTATCAGCATTTATTTTCTCCTTAATTTACAATATCATTATAAAATAAGTTGTTTGGTGGTGAGAATAAAGGAAATGATCAGCTATCTAGCATGAAAAGTGAAATTCTCACAAACTGTTTAAATAGAACATATAGAAACAGTTTAGGAGAATTTAGCAACACGTCAAATTTCGTGTTTGGGGCTGAGAGGGTTAAAGGGCATAAAGGTGTGACAAACTATTTTGTGCTTTTTTTTACGTATTAGTTTACCGAGTGGAAAGATTATGAAACAGGCCCTTAAATTGATCCAGTCGAGGAATGATAGAGATATTGTACAGGTACATTTAAAAAATAGAGGATAACAGAGTCATTTGTGTTAGTATGTCGTTTTAATATTTCTACGACTTAAAACATTACAAAAGAGCGCCAATAATATGATGATTGTTTCATGGCAAAATATAAAGCAGAAGCTATCATAAGATTGTTTCACAGCAATGTATTTTCTGGGTTTCTCAGGTGTTTTTTTTTATTAATGCCAGCAGTTTCAAAGCTTGTATTTATATCATCATCGGAATTATATGTACGCTGGTACTAAAAAGTGAAACAATATTTAGCGCAAAAATCAAATGGGGGTTGTGGTTAGGAAAACTATCACCCAAGTCAACCTAGAATTTTCAAAAGGAATGGTCACCGTTTTAACAACTGTTCTTCGTCTTCAGTTCATGAAAACTTACTAAAATGCGGCAATAGACGACAGAAATATAAGCATTTAAAATTAAGGATTACTTTTGTCGATCAGATGCCTTGGTTTCTTCAGGGGACCCATTTCCTAGCTGGTAGCCCTTCATATATCCCTAGCGAGGCCTTACATATTGTTGTTTGAGACCCGGGGTCCAACAACAGTGCTAGTGTTCAACACAAAGACAGTAACCTGATCCAATTAATTATTTTTTTGTTTGTCAGCCTGACCTGACCTTCTGTTGTGATTTAGAAGCCGAGACACTGTTTCGACGAGAACACAAGATTGTAAATCTATCGGTAAGTTCACCGTCATTTTGTTCAAATCCTGTATACAGCAGTTTTGAGAATCATCCTGTAACTCTGCGCCTTGGCTTACAGTGAGGTTGAATCTCCTCCAAATACCCGCGTCGAGTAGTCAGCAGGTTATAATTAATTCTTGAATCGAAGAAGTCGTGTTCTTAGTTATGCGCCAGTACAAATAAATCTCAGTGTAGTACGGTTCATCTCATTGACTTAACTGAATACCGAGCAAATTGTTTGATGCTTTACATATATTCTATCCACGGTTGCGCGTTGTCGTTAGGTTTGTTCTTTGTCGCCAGTGTTTTGACCCTAGCTATCTTGTATATAGAATTATACTAGGATGTACTGACAACAAATTATCAATGGCTCTACATTCAGTGATTTCCAGGGACGGATAAATGCCAAGACAACCATTTTATGGTTTCAGTTAAAAATAAACATACTTTCTTTCGTGATAGTTCGGAGAAAAGAAGGTAGAAACTTCAATAGTACGACAGCATTTAACAAGAAGTCATGCTTTATAATTCGAAACGGAACACCGGCGCGTATGGTAGTTCATCTTATCTCACATTGGCATAGTCACAAGTATCACAACTATGCAAGTATGGAACCCGCGCGAGTAACAAATGTTCAAGTAGAGACCCTTGGTTTTTTAAAGGAGTTTTTAAAAATTAGATTAGATAGCTGTGCGGCCACTCGTCAACCTGCAGAAGTTCGCCGGTGCTGATTACGAAGACACCGCTGCGGCAGGGGTGGATCTAGCCATTTTCGTGAGTAGTTTCCGACTCGGAGCAGCGAGGGACCGAAGGCCCCGAGTTTCTAGGGGGGTCCGGGGGCATGGTCCCCCGGAAAATTTTTAGAATTGGGTGCTTTAAAATGCATCCTGGCGCAATTTGTGAGGGAAGACAGCCAAATATTTGAAAGAAAATTGGTCACTTTTTTAACTACTTTCCTTTACAGTAT
>JANSTQ010136933.1:0-13468 GCA_026167885.1 Bergia puertoricense
ACTCCCCTTTTAAAGCGGTGGGGGGGAGGGGGGAGGGGGGGGGAGTTTGGATGAGGAATCCCATGTGCTCGTTGGAAAATTTCAATTGAACCCCTAAAAGGCACCAGTGTGGGTGTGGTTTAAGCTAACCTTTACCCCTAAAAGAAACCATTCATAAACATACCCTGCTTAAAGGGTCAGTATCACGATTTTAAATCAAAGCCACGCATAGCTCTGGTGTTTATGTGATATGCCATCATATTGACCGTGACACCCCTAAAAGGTACGTTTTGTTTGCAAATGTGACTACTTTGCTTTGAACACCCTAAGCGGTACCAAAATCCGGAATTTTAACTCCTAAAGGTACAACGAGCACCACCACCCCTGTTAGTATAGGAGTTCCTCCCCCCCCCCGGATTTAATATAATGAACTTTATTTACATTTCTGTTAAGAATTAAAAATACAAATTCTAAAAACTGACAAAATATACAATTCATTAGTAAAAATCTATTTCAAAATATAAAGCAACCCAGGACTTGGGCTAAAAATGTAATATACACCAGCTTTAAAATACTTGTCTACTCGATCTTTCCAATTGCATTTGTGATTTCTACACCGCTAATGTCAAAGTTCAACTCTTGTTTGATTGTCCTAGAACCTCTCAAGCATAGTGCTCAGCTGATCTTAGTAAGTTAAATGATAGTGCTCTTAGCCAGTGGATTACTATATTAGAGAGATTAAGCATCGCGTTTACGGAAACGGTAAACGGCAGAAGGAATCACGTGACCATGATTTTCCGTCATTTGTCGTTTACCATTTGCTTGTTCTAAGTGAAGGAAAGTAGTTTCCTGTTACCCTCAAACATGAAAATTATTTTGCACCATTCTCGTTTAATTGTTATTTATTTTAAGGAAACGTAAACGGGAATCTGCCGTTTGCCGTTGGCCGTAAACTGAACGCAATGCTAAATTTCTCTACTGTATTCCAGTTTTTTCCTCTCGGACAGCTTCAATGCAAGTTCAGCAATAAAGCGCTCTGTTTCTCTGCCACTTCCCCCATACGGTGTGAACACCAAAGGGCTGAAGGAACCCTGCTCAAATTTCTATCGCTCGTTGATTGTATTGTCGCTTCTTCTCTTTCTCGTTGCTCGTAACCAGTTTTTGGTTTAGGTGACTCTTTGCGAAAGGATTAAAAACCCTAACCGATCAAAAAATGCACCTTGCCCCCTTTGCCAAAAACCGCGCGCAGTGACATCCAATCGAGCCTCATTAGAACAATTGGCACTGCTGGTTAAAACTTCTCCTGTAAAGATTTGAAGGTGTGATTCAACCTCAACATCATGGCATACGTCCAGTTGAAAAGAGATGCAACAAATTTCGTACATCGTCATGCCTCCTGTAGACGAATCCGCCTTTCATACACGACATTGCATGACCAACATCGAATCTCTTGCCGCAGGGACATGCGGATGGGAGGTACTTCGGTGTCCAGCGGTACCTAAGGCTGAGCGCATCGTAAAATTCCCTCTTGTTCAAGTTGAAGTTTTCTAACTTTAATGGCAATGTTGTTAACCAACTTGAGGCAGCCTTCATCCTAGCTAGGTCGTTTGCCCTAAGTTGTTCCGTGCTCATCTTCTCGTGGAGCCGCTGTAGGATGGTGTTGTTACGCTCTTCTCTAGTACTGACAATCCTTTGCCTTCCTCTGTTCACTTACACTTCCCTTGAGAAAATACCGCATCCGCATCTTCTATGAAAACTTAGTAAAAAAACTGACCTCTATTTATTATTAGTATTATATATACAACTTTTTTTGTTGTTGAAAACCAACCTACTATCAACTAACTTACTGAACCAATTTTTTTACCGAAAACTGACTAAAGTCAGTTTTTAATCATATTCTAATGACGGTATTAATCCATTTTAAACCTCTTCTTTGACACTAGGCATAAAACACATCGATAAAAAGTAACAGCTTTTTCCGTAGTGTTCCATAAATTTTCGACCAAAACCAATACTATTAAAACTGAATTGGAAACCAAAGTTGAAAACTGTTTCTTCTGTAATGATTTCCTTTACTGTTTTACATTAGGGTTCAAATATATAAAAGGTTGTAGACTTGCCGTTGTTTTTGAGTGGACTAATATAGCACACGTTTTGGGAACAATATTATATATAAAGGTTCTGTAACAAAAGTGATGTTGGTATCCCGTTTATGTGACAATCAATAAACACCACAAAACAATGTGGCCGCTGGCTTGAATTTCCAATACTAAACGAAAGGTTTTGAATTATAAATAAGTCAAGGCTTGAATTGAGTACGGTTTGACCAGCACAATATCCTTGCAAATCAGTTAAAATTCATAATGTTTCGTTGATCAATAAAAGTTTCAACCAAACCCAAAGGCGAAAAACATACCATATCAACTTTTGTTGATCAATAAAACATATTCAGCTTACTCGCCCACGCAGAAAAAAACAGTTTTTTTCAAAACTAGTTTCCCAGAGTTAAAACTCAGAGGTAATGTTGGAGTGAAAATACTTAAGACACAATCAGATAGGCATGGTGCTATATGTTTTACACTCTAACACTGACGAAAGAACGAGAGACAATATCGCTATTTATGATCCTACGATACGGTGCATTTTAATGTTACAAAAAGTTTGCTCTTCATGGAGATCTGGAAAGATTGTTGTATTTTGAGTAGATATGACCAGAAATTTAAAATGTAATAAATTAAATGAAGACCTGTACAGTACAAATGCTTAAAGACACATCAAATGCCAGATAATGTGTGATTTTCACCTGAGCAGAAACATACGGAATTTAAATTGTAAAAGTAAGACGAATGGATACCCCCCTGATGGCCGTCTTTTGTCTTTTCATTTTGTGTTTAAATTTCTTAAGCCAAAACAGTCATACCACCAATGACAACTTAGCATGTCAATTCGTCAACATTGTTTTGTTAATATTTCATATTATTTTAATAACAAGTTTAAGTTTTATGTTCTCAAAGTCAATCTCAATTGTACATATTGCATATCCGCGGAAAATTTTAAGTTCTCAGACTCAAACTTGATGGTACATATTGTATTTTTGCAGAAAACCAATCTAAGTGTTTTCTTTTTTTTGTCGTAAGGCTAATATAAATGTGTACTGGCTTTAAGCGAATCGAAGGTGTTTACAAATTCAATTTGTTTTTGTACTTAAGCTTGAGCAGAAACATACGGAATTTAAATTGTAAAAGTAAGACGAATGGATACCCCCCTGATGGCCGTCTTTTGTCTTTTCATTTTGTGTTTAAATTTCTTAAGCCAAAACAGTCATACCACCAATGACAACTTAGCATGTCAATTCGTCAACATTGTTTTGTTAATATTTCATATTATTTTAATAACAAGTTTAAGTTTTATGTTCTCAAAGTCAATCTCAATTGTACATATTGCATATCCGCGGAAAATTTTAAGTTCTCAGACTCAAACTTGATGGTACATATTGTATTTTTGCAGAAAACCAATCTAAGTGTTTTCTTTTTTTTGTCGTAAGGCTAATATAAATGTGTACTGGCTTTAAGCGAATCGAAGGTGTTTACAAATTCAATTTGTTTTTGTACTTAAGCTAATAATTGCAAAATGACATGACGAAAATAAAAATGACTTATGCCCATTCCAAAACATGGAGTTTATTGTCTGGGTAACAGTTTTGAAAATAAAAGAATATTTTCTTGATCGTCGTCTTTAAAATTGTGCCAGAAGATCTGCGTAACAGCTATTTATCTTGTTGTGAGAACCTAAATTATAGTGAGATACACCTGTCTTTCTCCAGTTTTAACTACAAATTGTAACTAACAATAAAAAAGTTAGAAACTTTTAAATACAACTTAAGTGTTACAAAGATAAGGGCAACGGTTCAAAGCATTGGATTTCATGAATATTTTCTCTTCAAGGAAGTAACTTATAAACTGCAGTTTAAGAAACTTGAAAACACTTCTGAAAAAGGCTGCGATATAATTTTGTTCCAGAATTGTTAGATTGTTATTGAGATAATCTTTGTTTTTCTTAAAATCTATTATCTAGTAATGAATAGCATTAAAACCGCACAATTACTTTACTATAAACAACAAAACAGGTTGTGTCACATGATTGGGTCACATGACCGAAAACGACAGGTGCCAAAAAGCACATGAAAATGACGACATTGATATAAGGTTGGAAAACAACCTGACTTTCAAAACAGAAGGTTGTTATTTTACATCAGAAGTGCAACTCACCGCCCAAAAACAAACTTTATAAAAGTTGAAGAAGGGAAACTTACAAACTTGAGGAATGTTCACTTTAAAAATACCAGCTGTTTTGTCAAACAGCAATGTTACGTGGGCGCATTTCCGCTGATTTTGCATTTTTTTGACACTTCAACATTTCAATTTTTCAATTTGTTCTCCAACGCATAATTAATAGTTAACCACATCTTAACTCCTCAAATCAAGTGAAATATGGTACCGCCGCACTTGTTCGCTTAAAGCCTCGGGGCCTGCTTCACAGTGCACAGAACTGGCCGGCACCTAGACTCACAATGAATACTCCAGACAGGAGAATGGATCTTCACTCACAGCATTTTAACAGTTTAACGTCGTTTGAAGGTAGTAACAAATTTGGCATGTTTCCAGTCCCTAAAACAAATCCAGTGCGGCCATGTGGTGGTAATCAGCTAGTCGAGGAACAAACCTTCTCGATGGAAGAAGCTCAGGTCGTCCCCGACTTTGGGGAGTTGTTAGAAACATTAAGTGAC
Organism: Bergia puertoricense; assembly: GCA_026167885.1. NCBI lineage: Eukaryota > Metazoa > Cnidaria > Anthozoa > Zoantharia > Parazoanthidae > Bergia > Bergia puertoricense. The sequence continues at coordinate 4,766 of JANSTQ010136933.1, forward strand.
GACAAAATTGAAGAGTTATCAGACAACGTGTTTGAAAGCCAAGATCAACCTCAGTCTTCTCAGTCAGTTCATCCAGTGATCAGAGAGATATCCGAACTCCCGAGAGAACGAATCGGCTCGAGCGATTCTGAAGATCTTGATATCTATCTGCAGTCGTGCGCCCTAACACCAACGCCAGTGGAGAGACTTTATAGTACGCTAGACATCGCTGAAACAGCAGTATTCAATTTTCCTGCAATTGACTTGGAAGAGGTAAGGGCGAAACAAACAAACTTGAGAGAAATCCTTAAATCTGAACGCTGTCAAAACAGTCAAAATTCTTCGTTTTCTGAGGGCACCGTAGCGAACAGTTTGTCTGTGAATGCAGAAAACGGTTTCAAAAGATTGCAAAAGTCATTGTGTGTGACACCTTACTCGAAAACATTGAAGTATCTGTGTGAGCAAAACCAAACTTGGGAGAACAAATATGGAAAAACAAGCGCCAGAATGGATCTATGTAAAGGTTTTTGCGAAAGCGATACTCCAACTGGAAACACGCCAATACTGAGGACTCCAGATACACAGATTCCAAATTTCCCGCCACTTCAAACCTACGATAACCAGCCGTCATTACCCGCAAAAGTGTTCTCGCATCCCGAGGTCACTCGAGATATTGTTTGCACCCAAGACCACACAAAAACATACGCTGGCCAGAAACAAGAGAAAGGGTATTTTTCTGGAGAACAAGTTTGTAGTTTTTCCATTCCAGAAGGTGTAACAGGTAACTTTTTTGGAAAATGCGCGAATGTTGACCATTTACAAGTCAGTCAGGAGTTACGCCGCGGGATTATTAGCAAAAAACGAAAACGCGAAAGTGAAAATAGTACTGTCAGAAATGACATACGTAAAAGCAAAGGTGGTATTTCAACAGGAAGCGATTGCAAGCGAGCTAAGAAACAAGCAACAACAAAATATTTTTGTTTACAAAACTGCAAGAATGAAGATGAAAAGAAGGCAGTAAGTTGCTTTGTTGATCAAGCTAATTCGGTTACAAATCCGCAGAGAACTGAAAGCAAAATGTGTAGTGAACCGCATAAAAACATTGAATGTAGCAATTCAGTTCACAACGATACAGAAAAACAAAGAAGGGACAATATGAAAATGAAATTACGACAACTGCATCTCGCCTTGCCAGAAATTGAAAAACGAGAAAAAGTATCGAAAATTGCTATTCTGAGATGTGCGACGAAGTATATTTGTGAGTTACAACACGAAACAGAAGAGCTTGAGAGGATAAAACTTGACCAAAAAAAGCTGAACAGGAAACTGTTCTCAAAGCTACTTGCATTAACGAATTCACGACGATGACAAAGTTCCCGAATTGTTTGACATGCTTTCGAAGCAGCTGTAAAACTCCACAGCAACGTGAATTTTAACGAGAGAAATGATGAGTCGTAATGTGATTGACAAGTGTATGCTATGATAGAATTCTAGCTAGTGCAATTATTCACTAACGATCGCGAGAGATAATTGATCCGTTGATACCATACCAAATATCAAAATTCTTGTTAAATGCTAGCGTTTTTTTCTTTTGTCAGATTATAGGAATTAGATTTTAACGTTAATAAATATAACACAAATAGTTATTGTTAATCTTTACGGCCTTGTGTGTTTATTTACTTAGCTCACTCAAGTACGATTTGACGCCGCTAATTTCATATTCTGCGTTTTGTAAATATAATAGTAACTTCAGTATTCAATTCAAGACAGAATATCTTTAAAGTTTAATGGTTCTTTGCCCTACCAACTAGAAAGGAATATACTAAATGCTTTTAAAATTTTAAAATGAATCGTAAAGTTTGCAGTCAAATGACGGATTTTTCATTGTTCGTCACTTGGTCACTGTTTGTCTCTATCTGAAATTAGACATTTTAAGTGGTCGCATATGTTACAGAAATACTTAGGATGTGTAGCTAAATCCTCCCAAACTGTATCCATGTTTTGCTATCAAGCAAGTTTGGGATAATTTCGCTTTTCATGTTATATACCTTGCTGTGGGTGATCAGTTAATCTGTTCTCACAACCAAACAACTTATTTGTATTGATGTTGTTAGGAGAAGATAGATGTTGATAAACTGGCTGGGGCTGAAAAGTCTTACGGTATGAACTTATGGAAAGTAACGGTAAAGGTTTCAAACTGGTGTTGACAAACAGATAAATGGAGTTTTCGGACGAACTTTATTACTACCTCCAATAGCGGTAGATACAAACATGAACAGCTTCGTCAGCCCCGGTCAATTTTCGAGTTCTTAATCTCCCTTGGCGACAGAATTTTTCATTGATTTTTCAGTTTGCAGCCACAAAACTTTGGAAAACATTGCCATATATAAACTGGGGCTATTAACAATCTAAACAGTTTTAAACGCTTACTCAAAACATATCTTTTAAATTAGATTTTCCTCAACATCGAATTCATAGATTTTAATACTTCAGTAGTTAGGTAGTTTTGATATTTTAATTGTGAAGCGCTTTTGATCACTTTATGTAACGAGAGCTTTATAAATTTTAATTGTTATTTCGACAAGCGATTAAGCCCAGTATATGCAACTGTCTTTATCTTTAATCAGTTTTAGTGGCAAAGTAGCTTGGGTAACCAAGGCGACAACTGCAGTGCAGATGTACTAAATAAACACGCAGGTGTGTAAATTAAAACAATAATAATATATGTGAAAACTAATACAAGTATATGGAAATTTAAAAAAAGAAGTGAAGGGCTGTGTGTAACTCAGCCAGCGTTTATGGCAGAATCGGAAAGGCTGTTCAGTATGGGAATTGTTCGGACTGAAAGAAGGAAAGTTCAATGACTTCAAAATCAATATTTACTTTGTTTCCACTAAACACCCAGGGCAACGAAGGGCTAAATTGCTATGGTACAAATTACAAAATAAAACTATTTACTACAATTGATTATTTACATTGAATAGAAGAGCAAGAAGAAAACGGGTGAGAACGAACTATAAGTGATTAAAAAAGTAGAAATTATTAAAAAGGGTGATAAACTGGGAATAGAACTTAACTCTTGAAACTGTAGGTCATGTGCGGCAGCGGAAAAGGCTATAAAAATTGTCTGCATTTCTAATATCGTTCCGTTTTGGAGGTAAAATGACATGCAGTTTGTGTTCAAGTTCAGTTATTTTCATGAAATGTCGCTGGCAGAGCCCGTTGCAACTTTGTGCAGGATTTAGCAACTGAGTTTGTTCTAAAGGCGCATTTTGATCACATTCAAATGTTAATTTGCGCTGTATAAATAATAAATAATGAATAATGAATAATAAATAATAAATAATAAATAATAAATTGTTATTAATATTATTATTAACTTATTATTATTATTATTATTATTTAAGCCTGGCCGTGGGAGATTTGAGGGAAGATTAATCGTGGCGCCCTTTTCTGTATCCGTTCGACCTCTTCCGTGAATTACTAAGATGGCTGATGTTTGTGAGGATTAACAAAAGATCGAATTAGTCCTTGACCATGAAACATGAATGCTACAACGAAAGCTCTTTTATTGCCTTATGTTTTAACGCCAACAAGTCCTATTTTTTAGGTGCATCTAATCTGATTAAAACGTTTAAGGGGCACTTTCACGGCTTTGCGCATGCTCAAGGCTTATTGACAAGAAAATTGTTTCAAGCTAAAATATCTATAAACAAGACACTGTTCAGATACCAATTTAAGTTTTTCGACGGGCAAATAGTGCGGATGGTTCGTTTTAGGTGGCGATGTAAGATGGATTGTATTATTTGTCCTCTTATGGATCGTGTTATCAGTGATGTTCCGGGCCGGAACACAGAGTAATAAATTGGCCTAAAATGCTTCAAACCTGCAAATTTGTGATTCCTTTTTGGCGAATCAAGGTGTAAACCTTTAAATTTCTGTGGGCGAATGACATAAAAGTGAAACTTCTGAAAAAGGAAACTTCAATAGTCCAACCTTGAAAAAGCCCCTTTAATTTTATCATTGTCAAAGTAACTATAAAATTCAACCAAAAGGGCTGCTCTATAATTAGTCGTATCGTATCGTATTGTAAAGCGTCTCAAACTGTCTAAGAGAGCATCCGTGGTTTGTGAATTTGCAGAAATGAGATAGTTGGTAGTATGTGACAGAATCACCATCTGAGCGGCGGCTCTCTTTTAAAAAAGACCTTTCACCCCTACCTGAAGTTGATCAACATCTATTTTCTCTTTACAGTACATTACAAAATAAGTTAATGATAAGTATTGAGAATAGACGAATTCATCTTTCACTCCAAACTCCGTAAGATGAAATGCAAAATTCTCACAACTTTATAATAGGAAATGTACGGAGACAAGACATGAGAATCTAGCAACTTCTCAAATGTCACTCCAGAGTCCAGTGGTTAAAGTTTTTCGGGTCCAGTGCAAACTAATCTAGAAATTTTCAAGTATTTTGATAATCTCTAAAACTGACTGATAAATTAAGATTTCGTAATTTCGGGTCTATTAAGAAACTTTATTTTAAAACTTTTAGTGATAAAAGTTAACGCTAAGAAATTAAATCATCGACGTTTCGATATCCGCTAGATATCGCGATTTCTTAGCGTTAACTTTTATAGCCGTTTCTGATCAGTCTTTGAAAAAAAGGAAAAAAGTCAAGAGTTTCAAGCGAAACTCAGTAATTTCGTTTTGAAACATGGTCAGAAAAACAAAAGGGCTGATCACGCTTTAATTATACTAAATGTATATTCTCAAATTGAAGCTTTCCGGATCAATGATATTTTGCCATATCAACTTTTGCTTCTGATAAATGCATCCATATTCAACAGATAATTGTAAGCAGTCATAGGAAGGTTGAAATTGTCAGTTCATTCGTCATAGGTTTACTGTTAACTTCGATCTGTATGTTCGTATTTTTTATGCATTGTTGCAAAAGCTGAGAAAGAACCATATTTGTGATTGTTTCAGTGCATAAACTAAGCTGTCCAAAAGGTTTCACTTGTGTTCAGCGGATCATTTTTGTTTTTATCAGCGCGTGCAGTGTGGTCTATTCTGTTTTAATTTACTGGCTTGAAAAGAGTTTGATGTGTGACAAATAAATTTTCGGCAAAAAGTTCAAGTTTTTTCGATATTGATAGTTTAAGTTATGCCAACACAAATTCAATCTAACACGCCGGTTTAGCGAGGGGTTTCCCCCGAATTGTTTTCGACCAAAATAAAACAAAACAAAACAAAACAGAACACACACACAGAAATAGTTATTTTAAGACAATCCGTTGAAAATACGTACGCAAGTACTAAAAGACAATTGTTAAATGCCACTGTTGATTTAAAGGTGTATCCAGTCGAACACGCGAAAAGAACCTCGTTTCTTTTTTTCTGTTTTTAAACAGAATTATTCCAGTCACTAGAATACATCACACGTTGTTTTAATATTCAATATCTATCATGTCAGCATGTCAGCAGAGGCGACTGTAAATATTAGGAGCTGCGCGGCATATAGCAGGTACTTGCAAATCTGATTTCTGGTTGCTGTTTTAATTATTAAAAACACGTGCAGCACTCATTAACTTGTTATTGGAACTTAACTTAGAATTGTACATGTTTTACTGACAGGTTTCAACGGATAAAAGAAAAACCTGCAAAGAGGGGAACTCTGTGTTCTTTCGAGTTATAATTAAAAGTTATTACTAAAGTATTAATGTTTTTAGAGGTTAAACTAAACGCTGGAAAAAGACTGTTAAACATGAGAAAACTAAAACCTTGTTTTTAAAAAAATCGGTAAGATAGTCAGTCTCTGTTTCTTTATAAATGGTGAGGGATTTTCAGATGCTGATAACTATATCTATTTAGGAGTAAAATTTGAAATTCTGGATCTATTAGACCAGTACAAAAAGCATTGTAAAACAACTAGTCGATAAGAAAACTGCATGGTCTTCTGAACAATATAAATATTTATACTAATTATAGTCTTTATGGTGGAAGCATTCTAGTCTTTTTTGTTCTTTGGTAAAGCCCATTCTGTTGCATAATTGTGAAGTTTAGTTGCTTTTTACGCCACCATCGAGTAAAGAAAGAGATTCTAAATTTGTATCGAGGGTGGTTGATGATCGAGTAATACCTGAAATTTTGCATTTAGGGTGGCAGCGTGGCCGAGCGGTTCAAAGTGCTGACTCGCAACCCGGAGGTCCCGAGTCGATTGTTCTGCCCGCCGGCCACACTGGTTTTTCTGGCCAGTCTCCCTGCCAGTTGTGGTTTTTAAAGGGAATCTTTCACGGCCGAATCATTTGATTTAATCTTTTTCCAAAAGTTACATTTTTTACGGTATTTATCCAAAGAATTTTAAAGAAAGCATCAAAAGACAGTGATTAATCACTTCTGTCAAGGTTTTATGAGTTTTAAAGCAATTTTATCCGTTTGTGTTCCGACCTGGAACACAAGAATTGACAACTACAATCCAACTTAATCGCTACCTAAAACAGACCATCCGTGCCATTAACCTCTTGAAAAACTCAGATTGGATCTGAACAGCGTCTGTTATAGTCTGAAACGGTTTACTTGTCAATAAAATCTTGCGCATGCGCAAACCCGTGAAAGAACCCTTTTTAACCCTTATAAGTTATATTTAATTCAATTAAATAATTCACTGAAAAGCCCCTTGTGGGGAGTTGTCATTAGAAAGTATTTTTTATATTAAATTCTGTAAAACTTTGTGTTTATTCCAATGCTAGCAACTAAGCAGTAAACTCATCGGGGTTAGCACGCTTTCCGTTACTTATATAGTCCAGTACCTGCACTCTCCCTACCCCCGCCCTCGATAGGGGCTGGACCCGGCGAGGGAAGAGGGAGTCCAGGATCACTTGCCTGCGCATGCGTCAGGTTTAGCCAATCCCGGCAAACTCTCGCCCAGTCTTTCCCCTTCACGGCCGCATGTATAGCCTTGAGATGTCCTTCTTTTGGTGAAAACAGTAAATTGCACTTTCTAAAAGAATAATCAGCTGCTTTCAGAAACTCTTCATCGAACGAGACCGAAGAATCCGTCATTTTCAAACAAGGACTACTCTTTTCTAAACTTGGAAATGCTACCTAATATGGTTATTATATAAGAGTTTATATAATTTCCTGACGCATGCGCAGGCAAGTGATCCTGGACTCTCTCTTTCCTCGCCGGGTCCAGCCCCTATATAGGGCGGAGGTAGGGAGAGTGCAGGTACTGGACTATTATTACCTATATCGATTTACACAAAAGTTAGTCAGTTGTTTTTAAGAAGCCTACTCCGAGGCCTTAAGTCGCCTTAAGTTGCACTAAGTCGTGGTCAATTTTTTGCTCAATATCCCTTAGATCGCCTAATGTCACCTTAAGTTGCACTAAGTCGTGGTCAGTTTTTTTGCCCAACTTTCCTTAAATCGCTTAAAGCCGCCTTAAAATTGCTACAAGTTACCCTCAACCGTGGCGATTTAAGGGCCCCCAAATACTTAGGCCTTTTGAGGCTTTTATGTGTTAATAATTGTCCGATTTTAGAAAGCGTCCTTAAGTGTTCAATTGCAGTCGACATTTAAGGAGCATTTTTGTGGTTCAAAGGCATAAAACTTCCATAGCGAGCTACCAGTTTGGATGAAGCTTTAATTTATCACAACCTACCATATATCATGAAATTTTGCAGGTTTTGATTTTTGCGGATTTTGCAGATTGTCCTCGATCCGCAGAAAAAAACGCCGCAAAAAAAAGACTTCCTTCAATCCAATAAAAGAACTCTACTTTTAATAAACCTGTCGGTAAACATTGAGCGTAAACAGGGATATTAAGATTGATTCTCTTGTCGTTTCAGTCCTTTTGAGCTGTAAGGTATCACTTCGAAGATTAAATAGAATTGGCTCTTTTTAAACTAGAGATGGATTATCCGTCTCAGTGGACGAACTTGGGCAAAGTTTTTCTGGTTCGTCTGATAATTCGTCTGTGTATAAATATGGGCGAAAAGACAAACTATCCATGTGGACGAACCACCTAAGTAAGTTCGTAACTAAGCAGAAATTTCACCACATGGATAATTCGTCTCTTCGCCCGTATTTAAACACAGATGAATTATCAGGCGAACTAAAAATCTTTTCCCAAGTTCTCCAGACGGATAATTTGTCTCTAGTATAAATTTCACCAATCCATTGAAATGCTTCTATGTGTGTAAACCGTAACTCAACAAGTTATTAAAGTTGAAAATATTACTTTTCCTTCCTTGTTCATGTTCTGCTGCTTGAACGAAAAGTCGTAAAACTTAGTTACCTGCAGAAATTACAGTCATCTCGAGCCGCAAAAGCTTGTTCCCGCAAAACAGAAAACTGAACCACCAATCCGTAAATATAACTCCCGCAAAATTTTCATGCTACACGGTAGGTCACAAAGTCAAACGAAAATGCTTCTTAGGCAGTTTAAGGTTAATTTGATTGGCATTTTTATACAATAAGGGAATGATAGTTTTATTAAAACTGTATTAAAGATATTTTAAGTAAAATGTGCCACAAAAAATTGAAACGTATTAAGCTGTACAGGACAATAACCTCAAATATTTTTGTGAGAAATATTTGTTGTTTTTAGATCCGAAGTGCTGTGGCTAAATTTCGAACATCTTAGATAGATAGATAGATAGATAGATAGATAGACAGACAGACAGACAGACAGACAGACAGACAGACAGATAGATAGATAGAT